>JAKSZP010005764.1:0-66605 GCA_022478985.1 Massospora cicadina | reverse complement strand
GGATTTTCCACTTGGGTGGAATCAACAAAATTTGAAAAGAGTTTGTTAAACTGTTTTGTGCAGACCCAATCTCCACATGGTCAGCCTTCAAAGAGGATACCATTGCCACTCTCGCCACCTCTCATCCCAACGCTCATGAGCCACATTGGCCATCATTTTGCGCACTCTGGCAGAGTTGGCACACCTGGAGTCCAAATCCCAGCCACAGGGTACAGCCCTGCATGGGACTGGAAGTGGGAGGAAGCAGCCACCCACCTCAACACACTCAAAAGGCAACACAAACATCAGGTTTGTGTTCAGTACAGGGCCAAACGCATTACAGAGGGCGACAAGTGCACCGCATATTTTTTTAAAAATTCTTCGCACCATGCCAGAGCATGGCTTGCACACAGGTGTGGAGATCGGATGATTCCATCACAGATACGCCAGCTGAAGTGGCAATTAAGATAGAAAAGTATTATTTCAAGTTATACCAATCTGATCCAATTCAGCTGGCCGAAATGGCTATCTTTTTGACCAAACCCACATCTGCACTGTTTCCCGATACACAGAATTAATGAATTTGATTACTCCAAATGAACTCTGGACAGCCATCCACGGTGCACCAAATCGGAAATGCCCAGGCCAAGATGGTATTCCATATGAATTCTACAAAAAGTACTTCAAATATATATCCCCACTGCTGCTCGCCTCCATTAACCAGAGCCTTCTGGAAACGCGCCTCCTACCAGGAGGACAAGAGGCCTTCACCGTCACACTCTTCAAGAAAGGGGACAAGCTAGACTTAGCCAACTGGCGCCTCATTTCTTTAAATAACACGGATACAAGAATTTTAACTAAAATCATGGCTAACCAAATAGTGATTGTAGCATCTGCCACCATCTCCCCAGAACAATTCGGTTTCATACCCAAAAGGTTAATTTGGGACAACGTGCACTCTGTGGCTAACGCATGCCAGTCCACAGCCTCTGAGGCACTTGTATTCTTGGACCAACAGAAGGCCTATGATAGAGTGAACTGGGAATACCTCAGGGCCTGCCTCCATCAATTCCGCCTACCCCCTCGCTTCACCAACTGGGTTATGCTGCTCACGGAATCTGCAACAATGGCAGTGCATGGCCCTGGCTTCCTAACGGAAGTAGTCCGCCCTCAAAGAGGCTTACGCTAAGGGGACCCCTTAGCCCACTCTTATATAACTTTAGCCTTGACCCACTACTTTGAAACGTGAATGCCCACCTCACTGTGGTCCATGTACCAGGCCAAGCCCCAGTCAAGATGATAGCGTTTGCAGATGACTGTGTGGTTGGGGTGTCTAATAATAAAGATGCACGCGCGCTTGAAGCTCTCATCCATGAGTATTCCCGGGTAAGTAATGCTGCACTGAACGCTTCCAAAATCAAAATCATCCTCCTTGGTCGGTATCAAACCTGCTGGGCCTCAGCGACCAATGCCCAGCCTAACCCATCTGCTCGCACATGTGCTCGCCCTCCCTGCTCACCCCACACCGCCCCACTAGCGCTCCCCTTCATGCCACGCCCTACCATAGGGCCTGTCTGCCATCTGGGCAGTGGGTGGAGGCAGGCAGGTACGCATCAGCAGTAATGGAAAGTCGTATTCTAGACAACGTGATGAAGCGCATCGCCTCCCTCAGAGCCCACCCTACTTCCCTTACTGGCAGAGTTGTTTTAGCCAACTCTATGCTCCTCTCCAAAGTCTGGTTTGGAGCCCACGCCATCCCCTTCTCCCCAAGCTTTTTAAATCACTGTATGCCCTTCTTCAAGGATGGCTTTGGTCAGGCCTCCCACCACCAGTACGGCTAGAGGTCATGTTTGAACCTCATCATTATGGTGGCATGGGCCTGCTTGACTTCAAAGCCCATGCTGTCAAGATCCTGGGCACCTGGATTGCGGCTGTCACTGCCCCTATGCTCCCCTCCCAACACTGGTCCCGCGCAGCCCACTCCAATTTCTCCCACGCCTTGGGCCTTAACAATCCATCGAACCCTCACTCCTTGATGATATACCTGGCTTCCACTGATCGGCCACAGGTCCTCATGGTACTAAAACCCACTACAAATGAATCCTCCTCTCCATGCGGAGAGCTGAGTGGAGAATTTGTATCAGTGGACACACAGCCCTGAGAGGCCGCCCCTCTCCTCAGTTCACACAAGAGGTACAGGGGTTACCCATACAAGATGGCGTGATCCCCACACGCCCCCATGTCCTATCTAGGGTGGACTACCTGGTCATGATGGACATCTCTTACTCCATTGAGACTCAGAAGACTATTTGGAAATATGCACACCATCATCTGTTACAGCCTCAAATCCGCTCCCATGTGTGGCGCTGCCTGAGGTGGGTGTACCATATGGCTGAGCGCTCTAACACTTTACACTCATCCTGCATCGTGTGTGGCTAGTATGGAACACTGTTCCACCGCATGGAGAAGTGTCCAACCTCTAAAGTGATATAGCGCGAAGTTCAACGTCTGCTTGGTCAGGATCAAACACATCCCTTAAGTCTTTCAGGAGATATGTCTGCTTTATCTATGGCCTCCCCCCTTCCGCCCTCCCTCCGTGCTTTGGTGGTTGCAATCGCCATGTGGACCATCCACACGATTGTCTTAGATGCCATCGCAGGCTCCACCCCCACCCTCCCAGAAGCTGTCCACAGATTCCAGTCTCATTTGGTGAACCACTTTCAGGAATGGATGTTTGGATACCTCTCACCACGTCGCTGACAGCTGGTCTCCTCCTGGTTCCCAGTTTGGTTCATCAAATTGGACCCTTTCCTCCGCACATGTTCAATTGTGGTTAAGGCCCCTTTACACGTATCCTCCCCCTCCCCATAGTGGCGTTCCTGCTGGCAACAAGAGATAGCATCCTTCTCTGGGGTGCCTTCCCTGTTACTAAGTTTTGTTTCTTTCAGGTCAAATTCAGAAGTGTCCATCCCATGATTGGCCTTCCTTGTAATAAATTCGACATTAAAAATGGAGTTACGCTGCTCCAAAAATGAGAGTACTGAGAATGACAAAGAACTCCTAAATGAGAAATTAAAATCCTGAAGCCTACCTAAATATGCCAATTCACCTGATAAAGATGCTGGCTTATATGACAAAGATTTTGCCATATAGATATCTCATGAATTTTCCGCATCAATAAAGAAATACAATGTACAAAAAAAACCTTTTGCATTCCGCTGCACTAATAAGAAAAATCTCCATAACTGCTTCAATTCCAAATTTCTACCAATCTATCATACTCAATCCTGAACTTCCCGCAAACTTATAAATATCTCTGGCTAATAAATAAAAATACCTTCAGTTTTGCCTATTTATACAACTAGAGATTTTTCCTGTATAATACAGAAATTACTTCCTGTTTGCGTGAACAAAGATTGCCTTGATGACACAGATTCCTTCAAGAGACTGACTTAAGGAGAAAGAGACCCCTAAGAGAGTCCATTGGTGCTGCCTATGACTAATAATCGCGTATCCTTTAAAGGACCTGACCTTCAAATTAGATAACAAATCAAATGTGCCTGGTAAGGAGGCGACATGGCATACTGTTATAAGAATGCGTGCTGTTCTCAGAGAAGGTACAGGAATTTTGGGCCTTACAGGGGGTGATGAAAATACATAAGATGCATCCAGATCTGCACATTAACATAGTTAGTATCGATATTCCACCAAGAAATATAGTCAATTCAGATAAAAAGAGATCAACAGAAAATCAGATCATAAATTAAGGCATCAAAGGTAAGAAATCTGAATTTCAAAAGCAGAGACTGATATGACAGATTATGACAAGGCATCTCAAATTCTCAAAAAAATGACAAAATGAGATATTGAGTAGTTTGTATATAATGATCTGGTCATCATTTAAGAGCTTATTATAAAGGAGATTAGTTAAGGGACTGCAGGGCTATATTAAGGGAAAGGCGATATCTAAGAATTTACTTTTGTCTTCCAGAAAAATACTCAATATTCAAAAATAAACATTGCCATCCTAACTGTTTATCAAAGACTTCTGTTATATATCTATAAAAAAAACCAAAATCTGAGAGGATGAGCGCGAGTAGCAAGCTTGGACAAGCAAAGGCCTTATTATCAGTGCTGTCCTGGGGCCACCTCTGCTGTTGGCATGCAGTGTTGCTGGGACCATCATTCAAGAGTATGTCATGGCATCCAGACATGGCACGCGGATTCAAGGATGGGTCTTTGCAGAATTTACATAATGTGGTCAATGACCTGGCTGGCACTACCCAATTCCTTTGTAGCATACTGTCATAAATCCTTTTGTTACACAAAGCTTTTAAATAAGATAAAACCTCCCACTTTTGGGCAAAAATCCTCATCTAGCCTTACTACAAGTACCTACTGACTGTCTTTTAAAAGTTAGTACCAGTTTAAACTTAAGCTGTACAAATAGAAGTAGTGTTCCATTAAATTAAAGTTTGGCCATAGTTGACACTGAATCTTACAATTAACATTATAAGCATCTAACATATAAAAAATCAAAATGGGTCCTGGTTAAATCCATGTTAAAATCTAGTTTCTTCTACTATTACCAGAGGTTAACTGCACAGGTTTGGTTATGTGCACAATTTGCATTAAATGATTTAATGTGTGGGTAATAACAGTATGGAGACTATATGTAATTGAATTAATAACAAGGTTCTGATGTGGTCCAACACTAAACTTGGAATGTACCACTTGATGCTGATTCTGCTGATTTTTATGGACTTCTTCCCTCTTCTGGCTGAACTTAATCTACTCTCAGATTCAGAGGTTCTCAGCCTTTGTTCTCAAATTCTTGAGTCGGTGGAGATCTATTTTAAAGGTCTATTTCTCATTCTAAGGATATCCGATCCTTACTCTTTATCACACATAAGAGTAAAAAATTTATTGTACTACACCAATAATAACTGAAGAAGAATAGACATGATGTTAAATTAAATTTAGTTTTATATCTGTTAAGATTCTGATATGACTGGATGATAAGCCCAAATAACTACAGCGTATTGGCTAAAATCTGGCAAAAATGATTAAAAGGTACAAATATGTGATCTCCTTGGGATAAGGCGATATTGAGTTAGGAAGGATAACTATTGGATGCCACCAAATAAGGCGATAATGCAATGTCAATTCATGACGGATATTTAAGAGATCGCCTTTTACTAAGGTTTTAGTGAAGCTAAGAAGAATATACCATATTAAGATCTCAAAGTTACAATGAACCAGTGAGGATATGGCAGTAAAAATAGTCTAATCAAAAGGATTGGTATTGACTAAAGTCACTGATATATAAGCAAAATGAGAAGATTGAAAGAGGAGGACCTTTAGTAAGAAGAAGAGAGATTTGCATGAAGAGTCTGACAAATAATATAAAATTAAATAAAGTAGCGTTGACAGGGCTAATTGATCCATTTTTATTAGAGTATTTAAGTTGTTCTGAGGATTGACAATCCCCATATCGTCCATCTGTTGCTCAGTGGGCTAAACCCTGTGCAAACCCTTCTGGAGGATCTTGACAATTTAACTAAAAATTATAACAGTGGTGCTCACTACAGGAGGCCATTGATCAACCAACAAAAATAAAAATAAAAACTCTTCAGTCAGAAGCCATGTCACATCAGGCCTGCACTGCTGGGGAATCATCACAGCACACTGCACCAACAAAGTATGTGGAAATTAAACTTGCTTTAGATGTGGTTCTTAAGAAGCAGGATGAGCTCCTTCAGGAGTGTAATGACATAATGTTCCAGCATGATTACATGTTTAGTCAAATTTGGGTCTTTGGACAATAGGACAAGGAACTTTCTAATTTCCTGGACAACACTATTGAATGACTACATTTTCCAGAACTTAAAATGAACAGCGCCTTACACCCTCAGCGTCCTCAGTGGGAATTGGGCGAACTACATGGGACAGCTTGGGAGGAATTATATTCCTGTGAATATGAGGCTGGGTACCTAGTTGAGGAGCATTTCGCTGAAGCTGCAGACAACCACAGATATGATCATGTATCGGTGAACCAAATCTCTCAGGTGATGGCAGTATTGCCCACTGAAGGGGCCCACGTCAACCTTGATTCAGTAGACAAGTCAGGCACCGCTTGCCCTACCAAACTAGCATCTCTATGAGATACAGCCTATGGGCCTTGACTCACTCCTCAGTACACTCCAAAGGCTTGTAGTTATGAGTGGGAGGAGGATGTTTGCATCAATAAAATGCCACCATTTGATCGTGATGGGAACATCCATGGGTTCTTTAAATAATTTGAGTATGTGTTGAAAGAAGCCTCAGATCAGCGTAAAGTTAAATTGCTAATATCCGCCTTATATGTTGGAAAAACCAATCAACTCATTTGCTATCTTCCTAATTGCTCCGTTACATACAAAAAGTGAAGGATTTTGTGCTGAGGCTGTTTAGAGGTACCATTAAGATTTTTCAGTGGAAGGATGAGTTCTTGACCATTGAGTTCCAGCATAATGAGACTCTCGCTGCATTTGACCACTTTATGGTAAAAGCCCACGTTTTAATTGGGGCGGGGACTCTATTTGAATCTGATATGTGCATTGCAATGACCTACGCAGTGAAGCCATACCGTGAGCTTTACAACATCATGGCTCTAATTTTGGAGGACGGCGCACCCCTGCTCAAAAATTTTCAGTTTCTGCGCCATCTATCCGCTTCTTTTACTCCACTCAATACATACTGGCTACATACCTTTTTTGTTACCGTCCTTCTTATTAGGGGATTTATTCTATCCTGTTCAGATTCCGCCTAGTAACCTCCAGCCTTATTATAATTACACGCCTCGTCCTCAGCCAAGTTATTACTAGCAGTTAAAATTATGATCCGACCTGTTTATGATAAATTGTCAGCTGCCCAACTACCAACCTGAGTCTAATTTTGCTGACTGCCAACAGTCAAACTATCAAACTGTTCCTTCTTATGAGAACAAAGGATGTGGACACTACGGGGTAAATTGTTTTGAATGCAAACGCCCTGGCCACCTTGCCCAGAGTTTCCCCAACCGTTGGGTTCAATATGACATCAGGATCAGTACTATCATGGAAAGTATGGAGCAGATTAGATATGGGACTCTCTACCTCCGCTATCCCAACAGAAAACGTCCCACCTAAACTTGTCAAAGTATATTCAGCGGAAGTCCTTCAGTATGATGATGATTTTTTGTAAAACAGCTGGTCAGAGGGGTAAAAGTACTGACATGAGCGCAAGCCAAGGCTGTAATGAAAGAAGGACCTCAGGAGCACCCAAAGCCATACGCCTGTCAAATGTTTGACCAAGTTTCTCCAGATGAGCTGGGCCCGTCCTCAGATTCACTTTTCCTGAAAGGAGTAAAAGTCACCTTCCCAGTGGACGCTATTGTCAAAGAGTACCCTAAAGTAGGTTAGTAATTATGAGCTTCTTTTAGAAAAGAATTTTAAAGTTTAAAAATTTATTCAAGGTACGCTGATCAGGGGATGGACAGTACCAAAATACAAAACAAAAGAACCTGATCAAAATGATGAACGTGAAGACAAAACAAAAAACTTCCAACTAGGCGGAGAGTGGAAACAGCTGTATCACCATGTCAGAGGGTGAGGGGGGTTAGGTGGGAATTTCTGCATACATATCTGCCATGACAATGTTATTATGATTGAAGAAATGGACTAAAGCGGAGAGCAGGGCGTTGTGGCATCAGCTTAGTGTGGGTGGATGGCGGTGTAGAATAAGTTAGCCTCCTCTTCATCAAGAGCAGCGCGGTAGAAGCTTCAACAAATTCCGCTATGTGATGTTCAGCTTGAATGTGGGCATTGGAGAGCTGTGCAAAACTGGAGATTCTTTTGAAGGTGATTTTAGCGGATAAGTTAATTTCTGCTAGTTTAGCAACATGCATGACAGTGGCTTCTGCATTGTCAAACAATTTTGAGATATTGCTGCAGGCTGATTTGGGGAAATCAGGGGGAAGTAGGGTGTGGGCAGCCCTACATGGTATTGAGCCACTGATTAGGACACTGCTTTGTGTAGGTTTGGGCAATGGGGGGAAGACCACCGCTTCAAAAGTGATCTGGTGGTCACTTTATAGGGGGTGCATTTGGTTTAGGAGTGAAACTTTGGGGATGATGTATCATCAAAATCAGAAATGAAAAATTCAGCCTGACCATAATCAAACTGTCTGAGAGGTTAACCGATTTCTAGCTCATGATAACATTACCTGATTCATCAATCTTGGTCAACAGGTCCTATGGTTTTTGGTTTACAAGAATAGTGGATGAATTTGGGTTGGGCTAGGAGTTGAATAAGCTGCTTGGGTATGAAGGGTGGTCCAAGCCTGACACTGATTGGCAGTGGTAGAATTGATTGGGATAATAGGGCAGTTGAATTTGGTGGAGGCCAATTTGCCACTATGTCCCATTGAACAAGATCGTTGAGTGTGAGAGGGCAGCAAACTGCCCCATTCAGAACCCACTTTATAGGGCTCTGAAGCCACATCAGAGGAAGTGGCTTGGGGCATGATTTTTTTGAATGGTTTAGCCCAAAGCGGGGAAAAAATTTGGTAACCATTATCAACATGCCCAAAAGAAATGTTCAGGCGTTGCTGCAATACAAGAATGGGGGGATCTGGTGGGCTATGACAAGGTGGTGTGGGATTATGGTGGCAGTTGTGCGAGGGGCGGCAATGCTCTCTGCATCAGATGGAACAGCAAAGGCGAGGTTGGACTTAGTGCCATAAGCCATAAGCCCCACCATCAGCTGATCATACAAAAGTTAGGGTAGAAGATGGGAAAGGAGGGACGCAAATAACACCACCAGTGTGGTGTCAGAAGGGAGGCGAGTACAGGTAGTAAAGATAGGATTGTTTTTTCTAAATAAGTGGAGTTGTAGCTGCTGCTGCAGCATCCTCCTCTGTCTGGATACTATGTCAAAATAGCCCTTAAAAAGGCGGAAAAATAAATCAGCTGGCATGAAGGCAGCAGTGGCAAGCTCAATGATTTCTTTTTCAGCATATAGGAATAACTTCCTGTAGTCAACATGGAGGCAAAAAAATGTTGGACCAATGAAGGGTGAGAGGATGGTGGTGAGATAGGTGGATGCGTGCTAAATGGAGCGCTAAGTCCCGTGGGGGACAAATCAGACAGAGGAGTTTGGCAGGCTACTCAAGCCTGTTCTCATGCATTTTACCACAGGGCGGAAAAAGCTTGAGGGTGGAGCACCGCTGCCCCAAACTAGGGCAGCAGGCAGCAGATCCAAGGACATCAAGTGAGAAACAGTAGTGCCAAGATGGTGGTAGAAAACTTTTTTACTTTTATTAAAATTCGCTCAAAAGTGAGATTGAGTGGAAAAAAGAGCCTTCCTTTGAAAAAAGAGATTCTTTGAATGTCCACATACTAAATAATCAAAACTCTTCATATTCTGAGTGTACACACTGTGCCATTTTTGTATCAAATAAATTGAGTTAACGCTATATTATATACAGGCGCCAAGTCAATATAGGTTCCACTAATTTGGTGGCAAAGTTGACGTTGAATCCTGATGTAGAACATTGAATGGTGTGTGGGACCGGTGGAGCAGAAAGCATGGTGTTAACTTTGGGAAGTATTTTTTAGATCCGATAAGCTGGTTGCACAGGTGTGACACCACTGAGCAACGGACAGATGATCTGAAGATCGCCAATATTTGGTAAATAATAACGATATATAAATATGAAGCTATCGCTCCAACAGACACTACTTTGTTATATATATAAAACTGCAGACTACTTCTGCTAACTTTCCCCTTCATTCTACTTCAAAAAACCGCCTCCCTCCTTCCATTCTCTCATTAAATTCTTTATCTTAAATCTTCTTGGTTGATTTCGACCTGTCTGCTTAGTAACTCTCTATTCCCTAACATTTTTGGGTTGCATCCCATCATTGAGGCTTTGGTAGAATTCCCTCAATTTGCTGAAATATTATTACTTCAATTAATTTGCTTCACGTCAACATAATCCATCGCATATATTTTCAAGGCTCACCTTGACTCAAAAATATGAATGTCAGATATATGACTTATCAATCAGTTATATTAATCTATATACACATGGTCTCAGAGGGATCGTACAGTGCATCACCTTTGAAGTTTGGTCAATTTTTGTTGTAGCTACATTAATAGTGTTACTGAACAGAAATTACAAGCTGTTAATTGAGCTTCTATGCGATGCTATATCGCCTTCTTTGACATGATAGAGAAGACCTTCAAGTTTTTGAAGCAGTGGATCTCAATTTAATTTTACCTCCAGCGGAGTGCCATAGTATCTGGTGCATATGGTTCATATCGACATTGCCTATAAATGATGGGGTAATTCCAGTTTGCTACTATTAACTAAAAAAGAATAAGATTTTCCCCCAACAGATATATTTATATCAGGGGCTGCCAATCAGAGCTGCTGAGTCTATATTAATCCCCTTCAGACACCAAGTAATAGTAATGTTGGGATTTTTGTCCAATTTAAAGCTATTTAGAATACTATGGATTGCTAAGGGATAATTCCCTATGGTGAGTGAATTTGGTATTGGTTGACCCCAATTTTAGTTTAATAATGTTCATGGGATTTTAGACAATCCACCTGGATTGGATCCATCAGGGATTGATTCAGGAGAATGTTTGTCTTGTCAGGCAGAGTTTCTGACAAAATGGGGGCATCTGATATTTGATCAATGATTAACTATCAGGTGTACTGATTGGGATCAGTTAGGTTTCATAATTAATCAATTGGGAATTTTAAGGAGCAAGTTGCAAGGTTAGTGATGCCGCCTGCAACTAGCAAATCAATCAGTTGGTTTGTGACCTGGTTTAATGAGTAACAAGTCTCATTACCTAAGCAGGCTTCTCACCAGATATGGTTGGTTCACTGGGACTGAGTGGAAAACGTTAGGGACACAGTTTCTGACTCTTTCCATTTTAGGTCTTGAGGATATCCGCCGAAGCAATCCTAACCAAGGTGGGGAAGACTATCACTGGTGAGATGATGAAAGAAAATTTAACAGCAACGGCTGCCATTTCATGGCTGAGGCGTCAACCGAGGGGTTGGGCGTCAAATTACCTCTATAAATACCAATGATAAAACAGAATAAAGAAGAAGTTAATTAGCAAAATTTATTATTCATTTTTAGTTCTATTTATCTTCAGGAAATTATTGCTAGTTTGCTTTTACTGGGGACTCTTTAGAAGGATAAAGAGTAAGTATCAAGGATCCTTTGAAGAGAAGCTGAGCTGAGATGGGAACTGCTGTTAACTTCATTTCACCTGAGGAAAGACTTTAAACTAGGTTCTGAGCATGGACTAAGTTAGGCGGATAAGGGTATATATCCCCTACTGAAGACATAAGGAGTATTTTGTGGAGAAATACAGGTTGAGCGTTGGACCAAAACTAGCTATCTATTCAACTATGGATAATAGTATTCATACTATTATCAATCAAATATCATATATCATTAGAAAACACAAAAAGTGCACATACCAAACCAGTTCATTTATCAAATAGGGGTTAGTGTTTGTGAATGAGAAGCGAAGCCCCTAAATTTTATAGTTTGGTGCTCACAACAGGGGGTTGTAGTTGAGTAGGATACACTAGTAAGAGATGTTGTACAAGGATTTGTTAAATAAACTCTGGACGGAGTTGGCAACTTTCAAAAAGAAAAATTGAATTCTGCTAATCTTTGAAATTTGCTGCCAAGGAGGAGAGAATTACCAAGATTGAGGAAGGAGTTGAAGATGTCTCTAATTTTGGCAAAAAGTTTCTAGTAAAAGGAACGTCATTAAAGAAAAAGGAAGGAGATTTAGTTTGAAAAGTTTAACTATTGAAAACTAATGTGAAGTGGATTGTGTTCATTTATGGGCATTCAACGCAGATTTAGAGTGGCTGATGAAGCAAGTCAAAGAGTTGAAAATTCATAAATGTGGATGTGAGCCCTATGCAATAACCAATGCTGAAGAAAGGATACCAAGAACTCCAGCTGGGAAGTCAACTATTCCATGAAATATGCAACCACATTCACAGCCATTTTGGAGATGATCCCAAAGTCACACCTCAAGTTAGTTGAGTAGATAAATAAGAGTGGTGGCTAGAAAAAAATTTGGAGGAATTTAGAGATACGCCAAATTTTACCCACATCTTTTTGGGATAATGCCCCTGTGTTTTTCTGATTATTCAACATGACAATGTATAGATATGGCAATTGTCAAAAGGCTTTGACGGTGAATAACTGTTTGGACACCAATTGTTAGAGCCTAGTGTTACCCCATCTAGAGAGGAAAAGCTGGTCATACTCAGAGGCCAAGGAGGCCATCAAGAAAGAATTTTGAAGTTCTACTCATATGTCAAAGCATTTGCAAGAATCCATGGGAACTCAATTTCAGAAGGATGATTTTTAGCAAGTTTTACCAATTTTTCTACCAAGTACTGCAGAATTTATGTTGAAGTGAAAGTACTATTTACTTTTAAGGCACAGATAACATTGCAGCGAAATTCATCCCTAAAAGCACTTTATATCAAATGATGTCTTCCATGTTTGCAACTGTGAATGTTACCTTGCAGATGGTGGATCCTTTAAATATATCAGGAGCTACATTCGATTCCCCTAAAAGATGCAAAAAACCAAGACCAGTACAAAATTCAAATCCTACAAAGGGGATGGAGAGCGCTGAGGAGTCCAATAATTGAACCATGCCAGGAAATAAGCCCAAAGATTTTAAGCGGATAAATAAGAAAGAAAAATGCTGCTTTCAATGCGGAGGAAAAGGACGCTTCACTGTTCATTTCAAGAAGGCAAAGGAAAAAATCAACGTGGTCCAGGTGAAAGAGGTAAAACCCACACAGGAGTCAGGAAAAGGGCCCACGGCCTAGATGGATAACAGTCGAGCTCTGCAGATAAACCCATTTCCCTTGATATCTTACATGAAGAAATTGACGTTAGTGATCTAGTTCGTCTTTGGTGACATGCAAGATCAACTATATCAAGTGATCAATTTGGATGTTTATGCAGTAACCAGATCTTGAGCGAAGGGGATCAACCCTGGAATAATTAAGGGAGTTGCTCAGCCATATGCGTGACAACTAGTGGACAGGATTTAAGCCATGAAGAATCTGGAAGAATTAACTGGGGTCAAGTTAGATTAGGCCAACCTGTCTATCTCTTTAGCGTAATAAAGGAATCGTTTCCTGAACTATTGGCGCAAATAAATTACACTCTCAATTTGGCAAATAATGCCAATATACACATAGTAAATATGATTTTACAATACTCTGAGTGTACATATATAGACACACTGGTTAATTAATTACATCTGCAGGCGATAATTGACAGTGGAGCACCTATCAGTATTGTCTTGACCAAGCTGGTAAAGAAGATGAAAATCTCTCCCAATTTAGAACACAAGTAAGAATATAGGACTGCCAGGCCAAATACCACCATCTCCTATGGATCATATAGCACTTTGCCACTCCAATTTGGAACTTTAGTGGTATCCACCCCAGCAATAGTTTTGGCCAACCAAAAACTAAAGCATTCTGATTGGGACAGAGTTTCTATGGAAGTATGGAGATATATGTAACTTTAAGGATAATACATTGACCATATTGTTTCAGATGTTACCATTGGTTTATCAGAAAAATGGAGAATCTTCACCGACCAGGAGAAAATCATTTCATTAATCAGATCTACAATGATGGCATTGTCCCAATTTGTACCAATTAGTTGGATAAAAACGATGAGAAATGCTGACTGGAATTTTGGAATATTGGGGAATTCCATTGAAAATTAAGAGTTTGAGAATCATACCTCTCAGATCACAGATTTTAGTAAAAAAGGGATTGATGTTGGAGATACCTGAGCTGCTGTATGGAGAAGTCGGAAGCCTCTGAAAGAAGTCCATAGTAGAGCCTTGGGTGGCTCCTGGAATAATTATTCTGGGCCATGGAGAAATTTGGGTTCTTCTGATGAATTTGAGTGAAAAACTGATTAAGAATGGGAAGAATCTGATCATCGCATTTTTTTATCTAATACTGATGGCTGAATTGAGGAAATTACAAAATTTTAGGACCCTTGATGAGATAGGATTTTCAACAGGGGTGAATGAAAGTACTAATCTATTAGTCAATCAAGAGCAACTCACTGACCTTATGGATAGACAGCAGGAGGAGGTGCTCAAATTATTTGACAAGTAATGGGAAGTATTCACCCAGGATGACCACAATTTGGGATGCATGAGGAATGCAATCCACAATTTCGACACCAAGGAAAATTTGCCAATAAGATGAGACCAATTCGATGGTCAAAGGCGGTGAAGCATTAGTGGAAGAGAAATCAGTAAACTAGTGAAGCATGGGCTTCTAGTTCCGTCGTCAAGTCCCTTGGCAAGCCCTACCCTTATTGTGAAGAAGAAGGATGGCTCTAATTGGGTGGTGATTTAATTATTGGAAGCTAAATAATATAACAAAGAAGGATTCATATCCACTGCCACAAATCAACAATACATTAGATTAATTGGGAGAAGCAAAGTATTTTTATGCGATAGATCTAATATCTGGTTATTGGAAAATCGATTTGCAATGGAAGACCAGGAGAAATGCACAATTATACAGCGCAGGGGCTGTATCAACCAACGAGGATGCCCCAGAGTCTATGTAATGCGCCTCCGATGTTCCAGAGGGCCATGGACGCCATTTTAAATGACCTGAAGTTGTCATGCATCTTGGTGTACTCAGATGATATAAATGTGTTCAGTAGGATATTTACTGGCCATTTAGACCACTTGGAAGAAGTCTTCAAGAGACTGGCCACAGCAAAACCTGAAGATAAAGCTGAGAAAGTGCAAACTTCAAGAAAGAGTTGGAATACCTTGGATTCATTATCAACTCTAGTGGACTTCAGCCGCAAGCCCAGAAAACTGAAGCCATAGACCGAATGGCTTTACCAAAAAGTGTCTGAGATATCAATTGTTCCTTGGAGTGAGCAGATAATATCAAAGATTTAAATGGGATTTTGTGAGAAGCGCTGAACCCCTCTTTCATTTGCTGAAGGATCCAAAAAATGAAACATTTGGAAAGAAGAGGCTCAGAGTTATTTTGATAAGTACGCTAATATTTTATAGATTCTCCAATATTGATTATTCGAATTTTAATCAAGAATTTATAATGCAGACTGATTCTTTATTAACAGCAATTGGTGGTGTCCTGAGCCAAGTGGATGAACTTGGGGATGAACATCTGGTAGCATATGTGAGGCAGACACTCTCAGAAGTTGAGAAGAATTAATCCGTGACTGAGCGTAAACGCCTTGCAGTAATTTATACATGCAAACAGTTTTGAGTTTATATTCATGGAATGTAATTCAAAGTGGTGATGAACCACGCCTCATTGACTTGGCTACAAAATTTAGGTAAACTGGAAGGACAACTGGCCCAATGGGCATTAAAGCTACAGGCTTATGATTATGAGATAGTCCACCAAGCTAGAGCTTCTCATCAGAATGTGGATGGTCTACAAAGTTACCAATGATCCAAGTGGTATACCAGCAAGCGGATGAACTATTCTAGAGAATGGTTGAAGGAGAAATTGGGAACAAGCCATAAAAAATCCAAGGTGTGGTTTGGAAAACAATGGAAAAAATTGAGACCATGAATTGACAAGTTTCAAGACAATCAACAGAAAATGATTACTTCCAAAACTGTCAGAACAAGCAGCTATTGTTCAAGATTCACTTAAGTTTGCCAGGCATGGAGGCCTGATGAAGATGACTAATCACATATGCCAGTATTATAACTGTGAGTCAATCAACTACAACGTAGTGGATTCTAGCTTGTTGTGTGGAGTGCGAGTTGCACAAGCCTCACAAGAACTTGACCAGATATTGGCTAGTCTGCCCTGGATTTTCCTGGCATATGGTGTCCATTGACGTGATGGGACCAATAACTATGAGTACAAGGGGAGACAAATACATTATAGTTATGATCAACAATCTGACGAGATGGGTCAAAATGAAGGCTCTTCGAAAGTAGATGCTACAAGCACTGCAAGGTTTATCCTGAATCAGGTAGTATACTGCCATAGATTCTCACAGGTCTTGTTGAGAGATAATGGAATAGATTTAACATCCCATGTGATCCCAAGATTGACGAATTAAAGGGGATCCATAGAGTTGTGTCTATACCTTACCAGCTGGAGACAAACAGACTGGTAGAGCGGGTCAATGGAACGCTGGCTGAGATGCTGAAAAGCTGGTTGCAGGGATAACTTCCGCAAGGAAATTTACCATAGTTCAGTGATGTTTGCATATAACATAAGTTATTATACAGCAACGGGAAGAACGCAGTTTAAACTAATATTCAGAAGGAATACTTCATTGTCGCTGATTCTATATTTGGCTATGGAACCAACATTGGGGATGAGTGCCAAGCAGTACTCAATCTGATTGCTGAATATCCTGATTGAGATGCAATTTCAAGCATTCAATATGACCTTAGAGAAAAGGATTAGAGCAAAAATGACGGATGATAAAAACCAACTGGCTTTATCAGAATACCAAATTTAGTGAAAAGGTTTTCTATTGAGATATACATTGTTTCAGGAGTAGAAATAAGCACGATGCATTGTGGTTAAGTCCATTTGAGATTATCGCTAAGATGATGATGGACGCCTATTCCATCAAGAACCTCTTGGGGGAAGGATTGTGAACTGAGTCTATGCTCAATATTTGAAGCAGTGGATCAAAGAAAAAAATAATAACTATTGTGTTACTAAAGGACCATTGAACCATTGAGATGGTTAAAACCTGATGATTTGGTTAAGTTCAAAAAGAGGACTGATGAACCAAAATAGATGGTTAAGTCTTAAAAATAAGACCCCTGAGCTATAGAAACCTAGTAGGTTAAAGTATACCTAAGAACCAGTTTTGAGGAATAAATAAAAAAGGATAGATCACTGAACCAAGTTGTTGGGATTTTTGCCCATATTTCCAGCTTGCTAGATTAACAGGTATCACTAGGGGAAAATTTCCTAATGCAAGGTGAATTGGAAATCAGTTGACCTGATTTTGGAGTAACTATGTTCAGGGGATTTTAGAATATTCTCCTGGTTGATTCTGTTGGGGATCGATCTGGACAAATGCTTAAGATCTTGCAGGTGGAGTTGCTGACAAAATAGAAGCATCTGATAGTGATTAACTATCAGGTGTACTGATTAGAATCAGTCAGGTTTCATCACTGATTGATTGAAAAAGTTGTAGTAAGTTGCGAGATGAGTGATGCCACATGCAACTAGTGAATCAATCAGTTGGTTCATGACCTGCCTTAATGAGTAACAAATTCCATTACCTAAGCAGGTCACTTGCCAAATATGGTTGTTTCACTTGGATTGAGAGGAAAACATTAGTGTAACGGATCAGGAGGCGTTTGATCTGAACGAGGCCCTGATCCAAAAATCATCAAACTCATGAAGGTTGGAATAGCGAAAATTCACCATCCCAAACCCGAATTGCATCTATGGAATGATGTTGGGCTTACGCATGGTGTGAATGTTGATCCGTTGGGATGGGAAATATTCCCAAATGATGTGTTGGATGGTTCTCAAAAGAGCTTAACCAAGAAGAAGCATATTTCATGCTATCAGGGCACTATTTAGGGGAGGAAGTCACAGCCCTTAAGGGCAGTTGCATCTTTTATGAGGAAAATGGAAATAAAATAAAGGAAAACATGCTTGCAAAAAGAAAATATTTTTAATTAAAAGTACTAAGTGGATTAGATCAGGAATATGAGCTTGACCAGTGATCTCAGTGTGGCGTTGGTGTCATTCTTGGCCTTTTCCTGGTCCCAGAATTTGCTGTTGATGTGCAGCGTCGTGGGAACAGTGGTATGAGAATATGTGCCAATGACAAGGCTTGGAGGTCAGGTTAGGGATGGGCTTCTGCAGGCCTGTCCCTAGTATGGTCAGTAACATGGCTCTTACTGCCCAATTTATTTGTTGCATATTGGGCAGACACACCCGTTACATTAGACACAACTCAAATACTTTTTTGTCAGTTTTGTGGGGTCCCAAAAAGAGGTGATGGCTCCAGGAGGGGAGGAATGATATCTCATGTGTTGACGGTGGTGATGGTGAGTTACTCACTAACCTTCATAATAAAAGAGGTTTTTGAGTGTGTGGCATGAGATCTGTAAAGGTGGAAAAATGCCAGGGAGGTTCTACATCTTAAAAAGGTCAGTATCATGGTTGGATGACTTAATAGTGAAAACCAACGCCAAGGTTAAGGTTGGGCGACAGGAGGCCCAGAAGGTGGAACTTCAGGCTCTTCCTGACCTCAAACACACATTAGACCAACGCTGGGTACAAGTCTAATATGCCCTGGTTGGTACTAATGGGGTGCAAAACGCCCAGCCCCTTGTCTCGACCCAGGCGTTGAAACAAGCGATCTACAATGAAAAAAGATGGTTCATTCAGTTAATTGGAGAACGAGAGTTTAAATCCCATTTGAGTTATGAAATCATGCTCTCAGGTAGAATACAGCTTCAATTGATACTCTATTGAAGGCACTTTCAGTGTATTATACCAAATTAAATGAGAGCATTTGGTTATTGAAGCATCAAGGCTTGGGCACACTTCCGCAGACCCATAATTACCCTGACTCAGTTTAAATATGTTTTTGCGACTAAAATTCCTTGTTGGTCAACTTTTCACAATTTAATTCACCCGTTTTTTTACGTTTCCTTATGGTTCCTTGGGTGAACTTGGGTGCGGACCTCTTCAAGGAGGTCTCCAACTATGTTGGCCACTACATACTTTCCCAATTTACAAGATTTTCAGGTGCCCCCTTGGGCCGCTCAGGTCTCCTCCAGATTGAGGAGCGGCCAAACCTCCTGGCATCGATTTACACTTGATTATGGACTCATCTTGGGGGTCCAAATATGCTGTGTTGTTTCTCACTTACCTGATACTGTATATCGCGCTCTACAATCTTGCCTTGGGTCCCTTTTGTACAGGCACCATTCAAGGTGCCTTGTTTCTCATTCTCCTAACGGCTAGTTCCCTGCAGTGTGGGTTTGCATCCCACACCACCTTGCTGGAAACGAGAGAGTTACAAACACTCTTTTGACCTTAGTCAACCAACCTTTTTATTATACATTCATGAGAATTATCCATATGGGACTTTCAATATTCATAAACTGGGTGCGGTGGCCATTTGTCACTGCCACGATGGTGCTCACCACAGATTTATCATTTGGTTTTGTTTTGGTGCGTCTTGGAGTTATTCTTGCAACTTCAATTAAGAAGTGCCCACCCTTCTGCTTGTACCTGGTGGTCTCAGACTTTTCGCGATCCTGTTGTCATATTTCCCCACCTTTCTCCTGAGATTTACACAGAAATTCAACAGGCCTTGGCTTCCCTATAGCTAAAAGTCTCATCAGGAAATAATAATTTTTCTGGTTTACATCCACTTTTGTGGGGAGTGGATCTATTGTACAGGTTGTCTCCTGAAGTGGCTGATAGGGTTTTTGTTATTCCGCACTCAGCCACTCTTGTGGCAAACAGTGGAGGGCTTGGAGCGGGTCTTTGAGCAGAGTTGTCCTGATGGAGCATCCCTCCATTCCTTCTATGAGTTCTTTTTCTGCGTCAAGTGGGTGGGCCAATGCAAGTATATTTTAAATGAATTTTGCGAAAAGGCCCAGGCATTGCTTTATACAACGAGGTTAAAACGTCATTTCTCCGTTTAACCTTGGACATATTGGTGAAAACTCCTTGATTTGGCAGTCGCCCCCTTCCAACTTTGATCTTCTTATTGAAGCCCTTTGGGGTAGTTTCTCCGCCTCAACCCAAAAGGGGCCAGGTATTTGGACATCATCATTGCACCTAGGTCAGCCCCTATAAATATGAGAACTAAAAAGTTGCACGCGTCTCTCACAGCAATTGAATCTTATCCTTCTAAACCTTCAAATTTCAAGGAAATCGAAGCTGACCAGGGTTCTAGCCCCAAGTCTAAAATAAACGTGTCAGCCAATTCCGCTGTGATGATGTCACCCGTGGTTGCCCCTATAAATACTGCGTCCTCAACTAGTGATATTTCCTTGAATCGTGGGGAGCTTCCCACTGATTTCTCTCCATCTCAGTGAAAATCAAGGGCTTAAGAGGTTCCAGACCGAATATAACCAAAAAACGGGACCTTGTTAATGTTTTCCTTCCCACCCTGTTTCTGGGGTGCATGCCGACGCATCAGTTCTGGGATTGGGGTGATAGCCCTGGATAACAATGCACACCAAACCATCAGAGTAGATGTGGGTTTTCTGGAACCTGAAAACGCGTAGTATAATGCAAACTATTTAGCACAAAACAAGCCGTTTTATAAGCTCATATGGCCTGGATGAGGACCCTATTCCAGTATATCAGATTATCCCTGAGAACCCTCGTTTGACCTCTACCATGATACGGGGCACTCAGGAAGTGGAAAAGGAACTTCCTTTTTTAAATATAATAATGTATATGCACCTGCAGAAGGTGTGGTGGGATATGTGGCCTCAGTAGTAAGAGTGGCCCACTATTTCTCCCCCTTCTATGACTCCAAAACATACCCTGAAGACTTGTTCAAACCAGAGGAAGAATTTTCAGTTGAGATGGTGGCGTTTTCTGCTTTGAATAAATCCCATTCTGGATACTTTTTATTGACTGCTACCCTTTTATCCCCTTTTGATAAGTTCAGCACAACTATTTTGGTGGATACCGGTGCCCCTAATAATTTTATTGACCAAGACCTTGCTGATTACCTTAAGTTGAGTTACTCACCAGGTGGTATGGTTAGAGGCGGGGCTTCTCAAGGTATTCCTACGCTGAACGTCATGGGGTTAGTTGACTTCCAGGTGGACTCCTATCTTCTGTCCAACCATTTTCAAGCTATCAGAAACCTCTTTTTTAGTACTAGATGGTCCCTCTAAGCTACAGAAACCTCTTGTTCCCCATTATTTTGGGTGTAGAGTGGTGGAGAAAGTTTGACGTCAGGACTAATTTGAAAGAAAACACTCTTTCCTTGTCTTTGATAAACAGTCACAAGTTGATTGTTCTTTTGTCAGAGGATAACGCCTAGGGCAAATTACCCCATTGGCCCAATGTTCACACTCCTAATCTTTCCCCTTTGCTGAAGCCCTCCGTGGAACTTTCATTACCTTCCTGTTTGGAGGAGTTGGAATCTTCTTTTGATGCAGCTTCAGCTAGTAGCCTACCAGATCATTCTGTGTTCAATTGTGAGTTTAAGCTCACTGTGGATCTAGTGTGTATATCTTCCCCTACTTACCCATTGACTGTCCAGGAGGAAGAGGCTTTAGATGTGTGGGTGAAGGAGCAGTTGGACAAAGGTGCCATCTTTCAGCATACCTTCCCTGTCTGCTCCCTGTTTCTCTTTGCGAAGAAGATAGATGGATCTTTACACCCTTGTGTCAATTATAGAAATTTAAACAATGTGACTGTACCCAACCTTCATCCCATCCCTTTAGGTTCACATATTGCGCGTTATGTAAAGAAGGCAAAAGTCTTCTCCATTTTGGATTGCCTCAATGCGTTCAATCAAATCCGGATAAAGAAGGGCTAGGGGTGGTTAACCGCATTATGCACCAGAAAAGGAATTTTTCAGTTTCGGGTTATGCCCTTTGGGCTCAAGAATGCTCCTGCCATCTTTTAACGCCACATTGATGCTGCGTTGGGGACTTGTTGGGGGTATGCGCGGTTGCCTACATGGATGATATCCTGGTCTTTTCCCGTGATCAGGATCAGAGTCCCATACAGTACACCTTTGACAAGTAGTGGATAGGTTGAGGGCAGCTCGCCTTACGCTCAAGATCAGTGAATGTAAAATCTTCAAGTCCCAGGTTACTTTCTGGGCAACGTCTTGTATGACCAAGGCCATATGATAACTCTAGATAAGGAGTAGGCTATTCGTGAGTGGCCCACCCCACCTCAGTCAAGGATTTGAGGAGCTTTTGGGGACATGTAAGTTCCTCAAGAAGTTCACGCCAAATCTCTCCAAGGTGGCAGAAACCTTATATAAGGCTAGCAGTGCCAAGTGCTTCAGTGGTCCCCCGTCTTGGAGGATGCTTTCCAAGCGGTGAATTGCACCCTGCTATCCACGACCATCCTTCGCCATGTTGACCCTGAGAAGGGTTTATTGTGTCTTCTGATGCTTTAACTTTGCCATTGCGGCTGCCTTGTTACAGGTGGGCGAAGATGGGACTGAGCATCTGGTGGAATATTTTTCTAGGAGAATGTCTCCGCCTAGGTTGAACTACGACATTTATGGCAAGGAGTTATTAGCAGTAATTGAGGCGCTGACTTATTGGCGTCACCACTTACATGGCTCCTATCAACCATTCTGTGGACACACAGACCACAGGGCCTTGTTGTACTACCACGCTCCTCATGTCCTAACTCCACGGCAGACCCATTGGCATGAGACCCTTGCCAATTTTGCATTCTCCTATGAGTTCACCAAGGGCAAGGAGAATGGTTTGGTGTTTGCTTTAAGCCGCAACCCTGCTTTGGCTCCCAATCCAAAGGAGGTAGAAATTCATAACACCCGTTTGATGATCCCACCGAGTAAGATTCTGCCTCAACTTCCTGATTCCATGATCAAAATGTCAGCGCTCGCACCTCTGGAAAATGCAGCTGAAAATAGTATGTTCAGAAAGGTTGTTCTTTCTCAACCGTTATCAGCCAAATATACTATTGTTCTCGTTAAGAGAGCTCTGAATCAGGAGAACATATCCAGGGTTATCATGTAAAGGATGAAATGGTGTGGTTTCAGGGGCGCCTATGAGTTTCTGATTGACCAAGGCGCCTGGAAATCATCTGGGACCATCATGACGGAATCACCGTTGGTCATCCTGGGAAATCAAAACCTTGGAGTTGATACGATGTACTTACAATTATAAGCGCTTGCCTGGTCAGGTGGGTCGGTTTTTAAAGAGTGCCTGATCTGCAATCAAATAAAACACAATCGGCAACCTTTAGTGGGGTTGTTGGTACCAGTACAAAAGGCTGAAGGGCCCTGGACCTCCCTATCGGTATATTTCATTGTAGAATTACCCATTTCTGAAGGTTATGATGCCATCATGGTGGTGGTGGACCGCATTATAAAGTTCGCCCACTTCATTCCTTGCAGAACTACAATAACCGCAGCTGAGATGGCTAGGCTCTTCGTCACCCATGTGTTTGCGCTCCATGGAGTCCCCAAGAAATCATTAATGACTGGGGACCCCAGTTCACCTCTGTCTTTTTGGAAGAGTTGTGTAAGACTCTTCAGATTTGCCCCTTCCTTTCAACTGCATATCATCCCAATCAGATGGGCAGACCGAACAAGTGAACCAATTCTTGGAACAGTTCCTGCGGTGTTACACCGCCGCAGATCATTCAGATTGGGTTCCTCACCTTCCCATGGCCCCGTTTAGCTACAACAACACTTTACACTTGTCAATCGGTTGTTCAACCTTTTTGAAACCATGGCTTTAACCCCGCCTTTAACATGGAGCCCAGCTGTGGTTCCAAAGTTGAAGCGGTGGTGGACGTTGCTAAGACCATCAAGAAGTTCCACCAAGGGGTTTCCACAAGTTTGGAGGCGGCTATACTAGTTTATAAGGAGAACGCTGATGGCAAGCGCCGAGTGGGTCCAGCGTACAAGGAAGAGGATCTCGTGATGATTGATGCTCATAACATCTCTATCAAGCAGCCATGCAAAAAGCTGGGTCCAAAGATGATTGGTCCTTACCACGTCGTTAGAAAGGTGGGCTATGCCTCATACCAGTTGAATCTTCCCTCTGCATTTTGGATCTTCTCCATCTTTCACTAGAGCAAATTGACATTGTTAGAGGGCCCCCACCTGAGACTACTGAGGCTTATCTCGTGGATGGGGCACCAGAGTGAGAAGTGGAGGAAATAGTAGCCTCCTGCTATGTTAAGAGATGTCTCGAGTACCTGGTATCCTGGAAGGGGTTTGATGCAGCTGAGAACAGTTGGGTGTTGGCATGTAAATGTGTACATGTCCAAGACCTGATTGAATCAAACCATAATCGTTTTCCTGAGGCTGCAGGATCAAAGCTCAAGCCAGCCATTGATGCTATGATGTTGTCACCCGCACATAAGAACTTCTACTTAGCAAATGCCCTTGGAGGGGGGTGGAGCCCATGAAGGAGGAGTGGGTAATGTCATGGTTGAATGACTTAATAGTGAAAGCCAACGCCAAGGATAAGGTTGGGCGACAGGAGGCCCAGAAGGTGAAACTTCAGGCTCTTCCTGACCTCAAACACACATTAGACCAACGCTGGGTACAAGTCTAATATGCCCTGGTTGGTACTAATGGGGGCAAAACGCCCAGCCCCTTGTCTCGACCCAGGCGTTGAAACAAGCGATATATAATGAAAAAAGATGGTTCAATTCAGTTAATTGGAGAACGAGAGTTTAAATCCCATTTGAGTTATGAAATCATGCTCTCAGGTAGAATACAGCTTCAATTGATCACTCTATTGAAGGCACTTTCAGTGTATTATACCAAATTAAATGAGAGCATTTGGTTATTGAAGCATCAAGGCTTAGGCACACTTCCGCAGACCCATAATTACCCTGACTCAGTTTAAATATGTTTTTGCGACTAAAATTCCTTGTTGGTCAACTTTTCACAATTTAATTCACCCGTTTTTTTACGTTTCCTTATGGTTCCTTGGGTGAACTTGGGTGCGGACCTCTTCAAGGAGGTCTCCAACTATGTTGGCCACTACATACTTTCCCAATTTACAAGATTTTCAGGTGCCCCCTTGGGTCGCTCAGGTCTCCTTCAGATTGAGGAGCGGCCAAACCTCCTGGCATCGATTTACACTTGATTATGGACTCATCTTGGGGGTCCAAATATGCTGTGTTGTTTCTCACTTAACTGGTACTGTATATCGCGTTCTACACCCTTGCCTTGGGTCCCTTTTGTACAGGCACCATTCAAGGTACCTTGTTTCCCATTCTCCTAACGGCTAGTTCCCTATTAGTGTGGGTATGCATCCCACATGACTTTTCTGGGAATAAGAGAGTTACAGACAATCTCTTGACAGTCGGGATGCTTTGCCCATGGAAGCTTTGGAAAAGATCCATCAAGTGGTGTCGCAGATTCGTTTTTAGGTGAGGTTGGCTCAAGGAACGGGAGGGGAGACCCTTTTCTTGCTGCAGATTTCGCAAATTGTGGAAGCACTACCCCCTGATCTGGCTGGGTGGGTGCAAGAGTTGATTGAGTAGCAAGGTCACCTCCCAGGATCCATGGATGAGTGTGTCAATTGTATTGACCGGGATACCTGGATGAGGCGCAGGATGAAGCATGGTCAGCTTTGCTGACGGTGAGTCGGGCTGAGGATTGGTTGAAGAATTTGGGTAGAGATTCCGTCCATTGGCAAAAGCAGCGTGAGTCTCAGATTCGCAACCATTGCAAATGTTCAGACAGGGGCTGCAAGCGGATAGTTAGCTGCCATGGCGGCTGCTAAGGTTCAGGGTTTGTTTATGGAAGTATTTGCATTGGCAATGCAGGTGGAGAAACAATTGGCCTTGGTACGCAACTGCCAAGAAAATTCTATGTCCCCAGGAAGAGGCCAGTCACCAGTAGTGGCCAGCAGAAGGCGAGGAGGCTGCAGGGATCACCCAGGAATTTTGGGAATATCCATGGGGGGTTCCGACAGGGAAACAATGAGGAGTCAGGAAGAGCAGGTCAGGGACCAGGGAAGAGTTATAGTCCTAGACCTACCTTACATGCAAATTTGCAATCTGAGAATGCTTCAAACATAAAATATACTCCTTCACTTTATCCTAGGTTATTTATTACAGAGGAGTTATACTTACATGGTCAAACGGAGAAGGTGCTAGCTCTGGTTAATAAAAGGGTTGAGGAAAATTATATGGAGTTCACCTTAGCGGAACGTTTGAAGTTGGAGATGAAGAGGGGACCTGAGGTGGTTTCACTGATGTGTCAAGAAGAGCTCGATCATGGCATTTAGAGCCTTTGGTATTCATTCATCAAGACCCATTTTGGTTAAAAGGGTTTCTGTGCAATCAGAAATCAGGCTCATCCTGTGGTACTGGGAATGCGATGGTGGCATCATTTCCAGCCCCAAATTGATTTGCCACATAAGATGATTACCCTGATGCCACAGTTTGGGCCTCAGATGACGTGGAAGATGGAGGTTGGGGGTGATGTTTCGAGAAGTTGCAGGAGCTTGGGTGGGATGCAGGAGGTGGAGTTACCAGCTGAATATAGCGACTTTGTTGTTGTATTTGGTCCTTTCAGAAACTCACCATTTTCCCCTACTGGATCTTTTGCATTTTAATTCCATTTATAGGAGGGGTCAGAGCTTCCCAGGGGATGTCTGAAAAACATTTTTAATGAATGGGCCAGAGAAGCGTTGGAGGGCCATGTGAAATCAATGTTGGATAAAGGTTTAATCAATCCCTCTACATCTCCAGTTGTGTCTTCTGTATTATTGGTGCCAAAAGTTAAGGGCGAATTATGCCCATGCATGGATTTCCGACGTCTAAACATGGTCACTGAGCTTAATCCATATCCGATGCCCTTGTTGGAGAATTTCTCAATGGTTACCAGATGCACAGTGTTTACAAACCTTGCCCTCTTGGATGCGTTTAATCAGGTACCAGTGAGACTGGAGCACCAGAAATACACAGATTTTAAGTGCCACCTAAGGGTGTATCAATATTGCGTGATGCCATTCGGGATGAGGAATGCTCTGGTGGTGTTCCAGCAGATGATCAACTATGTCTTTGGGAAAATGATTGGTTGATGCTGTGCTTCTTAGATGGATGATATCCTAGTATTTTCGTGGTCCTGGGAGGAGCATGTCTGAGATGTCTGGGAAGTCCTGGGGGCAATCGGCCAGATGAGCTTAAGATTGAAACCTTCCAAGTGTGAATTCAATCAAAGTTTGGTAACATTCCTTGGCACGTGGTTTTCCGTAATGGATTGGAGTATGTCCAGATAAGCTGTGTGCGGTGTAGGCATGGAAGGCCCCCATGGATCAGACAGGGGTGCGGAGTTTTTGGGAACACTTAACTTCCTTTGTCAGTTTGTAAAGAATCTTTCCCATATGGCCTTACCTCTTACGCATTAAAACAGGATGTCCTACTCATATGGCGAAGGGAAGGAGCACAGGCATTCGAGTTACTGAAGAGTAAGTTGCTTACCGCGCCTGTATTGGACCATCTGGATTATGGGAGGCCATTCGTGGTGGAAACAGACGCTTTGAATTATGCTGTGGGGGTGGTATTGCTTCAGGAAGGGGACGACGGGATGGAACACCCCATGTGTTATTTCATTCATAAGTTACTCCTTGCAAAAATGACTAAACAATATATGATAAGGAACTGTTGGTGGTGATGGCGGCCTTGCGAGAATGGCAGCATTACCTACTCTATGCCTGGCATCCTTTTGTTATTCCGACGGATCACAAAGCATTGATGTACTATTGCAAACACAGAAAGATAAACCAGCGGCAGGCCAGATGGCATGTGGAGCTGGTCCATTATGATTTCCAAGTGGAGTACAGGCCAGGAGTGTTAAATGTCCTAGTGGATTCGTTGATTTGAGATAGAGCTTCGTGTATAAGAAGGAGGAATTGGAGGAGTTTAATATGTCTATAATGTTCCAACCGGACCAATATGTGATGTTAGAGGATAGGGAAAGTGAGTTTAGGAGGTAGTCCTCTGGAAGCAAAGGAAATCAGGATTACCCTGGTGGCTGAAAGCTAAGATGACGGAGGGACGGTCGCATGGTCACTATGAGGCTTTCATGAAGAGGGGTGGGGTGCTATACCACAATTCTCACATATGGGTGCCCAATCCATTGTTACAGTGGGAGGTAATCAGGCTTCACATGATCATCTGTTGGTGGGTCACCTGGGAGTGGAGAAGATGGTAGAATTGGTACAACGGGAGTATTCATGGCCAGGCCTGCATAAGGATGTCGAGAAGCACATGTGGGGGTGTTTGGTATGCTTGAGAGAGAAGCCTAAAGAAAACCGACATCAGGTAAGTAGAATACACTGACAATACCACAAGCCCCTTGGAGCTCTTTGAGTGTTGATTTCAAATGTGACTACCAAAGGTGCAGGGGAAGGATGCGGTTATGGTGGTTGTGTATAGAATTACTAAATATGCTGAGTTCTTCCCATGCACCTGGAGTTTTTTGGCAAAAGATACAGTGAGGATTTTCATCGAGGAGGTGTTCTCCTGGCATGGTCTACCTGAAGAAATCATACTTGGACTGGGTCCACAATTTGTTTTAAAATTCTGGTTGCGTCTGCTGGGGAATTTGGAAATCAGGCCTGGAAGGTCCTTGGCTTACCATCCTCAATCTTATGGACAAACAGAGAGGGTGAATCAGATACTTGAGCAGTATCTCAGGTGTTACATGTCTGATCAACAGGATGACTGGGTTTTGTGGGTTCGTATGGCCAGTTCACCTACAACAATCATTCCCATTCCTCAACAGGAATGTCGCTATTTTTTGTGAATAATGGGCTAAACCCCAGATCGAATGGGGGATCCGTGGGTGGAGAGTGTCAGGTGTCAGATGAGATGGTGTGTACCATGTCAGATTTTGGGAAGAAGTTATGGGGAAATTTGGAGTGGGCAGTGACTTGAAAGAAACGACTGGCATACTGATGAAGGGCTCCAGATTCAACGTTTGAGCCTGGGGACTGGGTATTGGTGGCGGCTAAGAACTATGCTGTCCTGGTCAAGAGTTGAGCTGGGACCAAAGTCTTTGGGCTTAATAACAGATCATCCGAGCCATTAATTAGGCAGCCTTTGAGTTAAGTTTGCCAATAGGTTCCAGAGCCCATCTAGTGATTCACGCTTCCCAGCTACAAGAATTCAAGGGGATAGGTCCAGAGCGTCCAGGACCGCTGAACCCTAGGGAAGGGGATGTGCCAGAATATGAGGTGGAACGGATATTGGATGCAAAATGGGTGATGGGCCAGCAGCAAATGCAGGTGGAGTGGAAAGGCTATTAAATAGAGGAGGCGACGTGGCAGATGAAGGAGGAATGTGCACATTGCCTGAAGAAGGTCTGGGAGTTCTGGTCTTTACAGGGGTGATGTAACGGATCAGGAGGCACCTGATTCGTACATTTCTTTGGATCGGGTGGCGTTTGATAATAAAGAGGCCCAGATCAAAAAGCATCAAACTCATGAAGGTTGGAATTGGGACAATTCGCCATCCCAAACCCAATCTGCATCTGCAGAATGACGTTGTACTTATGCATGGCGTGGATGGTGATCCGGTGGGATGGGAAATCTTCACAAATGATGTGTTGGATGGTGCTCAAAAGAGCTTAGACTAGGAGAAGCTTATTCCATGCTAGCAGGGCACTATTAGGGGAGGATGTCATGGCCCTGAAGGTCTTTTGCATCTTCTATTAGGAAAATGGAAATTGAATAAAGGGAAAACTTGCTTTCTAAAAGAAAATATTATTTTATTTAAAAAAATTAAGTGGATCAGATCGGAAATATGAACTCAACCAGTGAGCTTGGTGTGGCGTTGGCGTCATTCTTGGCCCTTTTCTGGTCCCAGACTTTGCTGTTGATGTACAGCGTAATGGGAACAGTGGTACATGAATACATGGCAACAACAAGCATTGCAGTCAGGTTTAGGGATGGGCTTCAGCAGGCCTGTCCCTGTATGGTCAGTAACATGGCTCTTACTGCCATAATTTGGTTTTTGCATTTTGGCGTGAACACGCCATTACAGTTATGGTTACGTTTTCTGACTCTTATCATTTTAGGTCTTGAGGTTGTCCAACAACGGAATCCTAGCCAGGAGGGGAAGACCATCGCTGCTGAGACAAGGATGTGTGATCTAATGGCAATGGCTGCCGTTTCATTGAAGAGGTGTCAACCAAGGGTTAGACAGCCGAATTCCCCACTATATATATATTCCCTAGGATTCGCTTATAATAAAAACAGTTATATAATTTTCATCCAGTATATAGTTTAACTAGTAAACTTTATCAGCTTTCATTTGTTTTATTCTTTCTCAAGGATATTATTGCTGTGTGTGATAATTGGGAGACTCTTTAAGGAAAAGATTAAGGATCTGAGCGGGGATCCAGAGAAGAAGCGGAAACAAATTGAGGATTGCTGCCAACTATGTAACAAACTGGAAAAACTGTCACCAGGGAATATCAGAGAAGATTGGGTTAGATGGTATGAGGGAATGAATCTTTATCCTAAACATCTCAAGTATTTTGAGCATAAATAGTGGCCAAGCGTTGGGCTAAGATCTAAGAATTCCATTTGACTATGGATAATAGTCATCATACTATTACCAACCAATTATATCAATAAAAATACTTCATGGACGAATTGCACAAGAACCAAACCTGTGCAAGTAATAAGTTTATAGTGGTTATTAGCCAATAATAACCAGACTCATAAATTTCTACTCAAGTGAAGGTCATGTTCCATAATCTCTTTTGATTTAATAACTAAATTGAAGCCAAGTTTGGATTCTTTATAAAAAATACAAAAAAAACAACCTCTCAATTGAGCCAAAACTTACCAATGCTGATGCAATTGATGCCTGCTGCCCCAGCTTGGGGTGGTGGTGCGTCATCTCTGGCATCATATAGCCACCAAAAAAACATGCCTAGGCTGGCTCTGCTAGCCTTTCAATGATATTGGGCTTTATGTCCCCCCTTGGGACTTGAACCACCACCTCACAAGCTTGCAGGTGTGCTCCGTAGCCCTTTGGTGCTCCCACAGAGCAATTTGTGTTTTGACCTCTGGGTCAAATATGGATATCTTCTCCATATGTGAGCATGGCAATCATTGAGATGGCTATGGCAATTTTTAAGCCTACCAATTTCATTAACTTCTGCCCCTTTAAGGGGTACTTTGATCTCAGCTTCTGTTCAGAAGCTGATGCAGCAGCAACATCTCAGCTGCAAATTGTTTTTTAAAAATTCCAATTCCCACCATTAGCATGTGGCTCCCAGATGAGGACACTTTAGTGGTCCAGTTCGCCAGGTTGCCTTCCTTCTCTCCCCTGAATGCCTCCGCCACAAGCTTATGGAGGGTTTGGCCAATTATGGTGCAGACCCTGTGTTGCAGTTCGTGGTTCCCAATGGGGTGGATCAGTTGGCATGGCCTCTCACCTTTGCAATGATCTACCTATTTTATTACAATTTTCACCTCACGATCCCATACACTGTGATTAGATCCACCCCTGATCACCCATTCTGAGTGCACATCAGAATGGCTGTCCATTTTCCCCTTGTGCTTCAAGCTTGACTAACCAAAGTGCAAGTGCCCCACAGTTTCCACTTCTTCCGCTTCTGGCACTCAGACCTTGGACGTTGGACCTGTGGCTGTTTCACCCCAATTTTTTGAATGGGGCTCGATCCTTTCACCCCAACCTCAGGGAAATTTGGTGCTGTATAAAAGTGGCAGCCTATCAAAAACGAAATTTAAAAAAATTCAATATAAGTTTGACCATATTACAGAATACTGAATTGATGGCTGACTCAGTTTCATCTGAGCTGCCATGGTCAATGGCACGTGAACAATCAACTTCTTCCACAGCCCCAATTCTGGTGGCTGGCCCAGTGCTGGCTGAATCCAATCCATTTGAGGCTCTCGAAAAGATTGATGAAAGATGAACAGCCATACCACTAAAACCAGATTTTTCTTCTGAGAAGTTCTTCATTGACCCTCCTGAATCGCGTTCCCACCATTTTTGTCCAAAAAACGGTTTTCCAAATTATAAAATATTAACAAAATGGCAGTTGAGGATTCAGCTGCCTCCGATAACACCCTACTTTACCAGAGACTTCATGGGATGATGAAGCCCCATGCTGATAATATTCTTTTCCCCAATTTTCCCCATGATTTTGAGGAATATGCAAAATATGAAACTTAGTTTACACCTTTGGCATGAGCCATTATTGCATCAACACGACAAAATCTTCTCTTTTTAACCCCAATTATACCAAAGCCCACTGGCACATCAAGTTTTTCACTTGTGTGCTGGCTCTCATCACTTTTGCTGAGCATTAACTTGCTTAATACTTTGAGGCGATGTATACCTCTGGCCTCATAAATGAAGAAAACCCACAACTATACCTTCTTATGCCCCATGTCTCTGTTGTTCCCACCCTGATGCTGTCCGCCATGGTCAACCAGCTAAAGCGGGAACCAGACAGAAGTTTCCCTAAAGCTTCCTCATCTTCTGATATAGCTTCCTAGGCTGTTAGCTGAGGTGCCATATTAGGAATTTTTTTATTTCTAATAATCTCTTTGTTTGGCCCATTTGCAATTAAAGATGCATGGCGCTTCCCCTTTCTTGTATTGGGCACCAATAGTGCCAAAAAAAGGTCATGCTTCATATAAAAAAGAAGAAAAAATAATTGATTGATAAAATATAGCGAAAAAAAGCACATTGAAAAGATATATTTTTATAATTTTTATTGGTTATCCTCAACTTGGGGATGATTCTGCTTATGTTACCTCTTGAGGGAGGATATAGCAGTAGGAGGGAACAAACTGTTGAAATCTATGTGAGATTGGACGCTAGTAAGGGCTAGACCTACTTGAAGCCAAGTTCATTGAGCGGAGGCTGATCCCTGTGTGAATTCAACTTGGTGAAGATAGATGGAAATATTGGTACTTGTCAAATGTGATACACTGGATCAGGGAGGGAAGCAAAAGAACAAGAAGAGGCAGTCAGCAAATAACATGAATAATCCCAATATGGCACCAGAGCCAGAAGATTGGTCTAGGACAATTGCCAACGGGCTTTGTCAAGAACATTGGACATATGAGCTGGCATCGAGTAAGGGATACTAGGCAGGGGTTACTAAATCATGCCCCTGATCAAAGTCATCAGAGAAAGGTACTGATGGGATGCACCAGAAATGATATAGTCGTTCAAGGAGTGTATGGCATCCTGCAGACATCGACTAAGAGCTTCTTGGAAGTGAAAGCAGAATTAGCAATGTAAACCAGGAGAGGCTGGAAGGTTTGTTGCCCAACTTCAAAGAACTTGGCTGGCAAAGTGAAGGGCATAGGCTACAATGTCTCAATATAGGATGTTTTTGAGATTGGAGGGGTTCAGAGCTATGGATAAAGCTATAGATACTCAGGCCCTCTATTCTGCGTAGGGGAGTTCGAAGTATTTGTGGTTCCTGATGGCTAGTTTGATTGACAGAACAGCTGGTTTATAAAACTTTCTGAGTTAGAAAAGGAACTCTGGAAGCAAGTCAGTTCTGGCGAGGAATGATTAATCAAGAGCAGAGAGCATTGCTTCAGGAAGTTCAAAAATAATGGTAGGAGTATCTGCAAATGAAGCCAAATCCAGGAGAGTTTTGAAATCTAACTTATGAATTGATGACAGAAGAGGAATAGTTGCAAGTCACTCAGAATGATTGCTAACCTGGTTTTATTGGGGTTAAGTAATTTTTCCAGTAATTCCATGGAAGGACTGGCTATGGGTACTTGACTGGTAGTATGAGTACTAGGGGGACCATAGAAGAGGTTCTGGTGCGTAGATTGACTCATCAGCTGGAAGAGCCAAAGGTCTTTACTTTGAAATGCTATCAAGCAGTTGTGGGTACCAGGACTCCAAGTTCAACATATGAGCTGGATGAGAGGGGGATGTAAAATTTTATGATAGTCGACATTATGCACTCTGAATTAATTAAGATCTAATTTTGGAGAAGTTAATTTTAAAAATTAATGAGATAAGCTCTTTAGAGAAAAATTAAGAATGATTTGCGCCAAGAAGTTATTACAGGAAAATAACAAGAAATATAAATGAGCATTCTTAATTATACCATGAAACAAATATTGATAGCAAGAATCTCCTATTGAGGATGATAATAGTAAAATCAGGAAATTGAGCGCGCCAGAGCAAGAATCCGAATATGGCAGTGTGTCATATGCCCTGATGGGGGAAACTGGATTCCAGAATTAGTATTGTTATGAGTAAAGTGATCAGCTTAGCACAACAGAGGGTCGTGGGGACCACACTCTGAGTAGGCTGTAGTGAGGAGGAAGAGGAAGCGAACTGCATGCCAAAGGTTGTCCTGAGCAGCGTTGGTTATAGATCAACTGTGCTCTGCTAAAGCCCAAGAAGTATTAAGCCTGGTGTCTGAGGCGGTATTCACCTGTCCTTATCTTATTCTCACTGGAAATCTAGGCAAAATGGGGGATGCGCTGGGATTTTTCGCCCACCTTTCCAGCCATCTAGATTACCATGGATTGCTAAAGGATAACTCCCTAAGGTGATTGAATTAAATATTGGTTGACCCCGATTTTGGGTTAATAATGTTCATGGGATTTTAGGTAATTCAACAGGAATGGATCCATTGAGGATTGATCCAGATGAATGCTTAAGGTCTCATCATGCAGAGTTGCCGACTAAATGGGGCATCTTATAGTTGATCAATGATTAACTATCAGGTGTACCAAATGAGATAAGTTAGGTTTCATCACCAACCAATTGGTAAAGTAAGGAGCAAGTTGCGAGGCGAGTGAAGCCGCTTGGTTTTAGAGAATCAATAAGTTGGTTTGTGACCTGCTATAATGGGCAACAAGTCACATTACCTAAGTAGTTGCTCGCCAAATATGGATGGTTTGCTAGGATTTAGTAAAACTTTAGGGACACGTTTTATGACTCTTTCTGTTTAAGGTCTCAAGGATGTCTAACAAAGTAATCCTAACCAAATAGGGAAAGACCATCACTGGTGAGACGACAAAAAAAATTCAATGGTAATGGCTGCCTTTTCATGGCTGAGGCGTCAACTGATGGTTGGGCGCTGAATTCTTTCTATAAAATTTCATGATAATTCACAATAAAAAAGAACTTAATCAATAAAATTTAATATTGGTTTTAATTATATTCATCTTCAGGAAATTATTGCTAGTTTGCTTTATTTGGGGACTCTTGAGAAGGATAAAGAGTAAGTATCAAGGATCTTTTGAAGAGAAGCTGAGCGGAGATGGGAACTTCTGTTAACTTCATTTCACCAGAGGAAATACTTTAAACTAGGTTCAGAGCATGGATTAAGTTAGGCGGATAAGGGTATATATCCCCTACTGAAGACATCAGGAGTATTTTGTGGAGAAATACAGGTTGAGCGTTGGACCAAAACTAGATATCTATTCAACTATGGATAATAGTATTCATACTATTATCAATCAAATATCATATATCATTAGAAAATACAAAAAGTGCACATACCAAACCAGTTTATTTATCAAATAGGGGCTAGTGTTTGTGAATGAGAAGCGAAGCCCCTAAATTTTAACAAGTAAACAACAAGTTAGAGGTGGAATTATCGTCTGGGCTCTATGGGGAGGTCATTGGCCATATCAGCAAACTGAGGCTTGAGCCCCATGTGGCTTCAGGCATTATACTACTAGGACATGAGGAGAGCAAATTTGTACTAGTGAGTCTATAAAAAGAACCACTGCAAGTCCGCCAACTTCAAAAAGTGTCGTACATACACTTGAATCCTGTTGAGAAGGTCCTCTGGGTTTATGAGTTTGGGTCGCTGGATGAATTCGGTCTACCCATCAAACTGCAGCCCAGCATAATAGCAGTGATACCGCGCAAAAATTTAATGGGGCTATTGGAAGAACAGAAGAACCAAGCGATAGCTATATTTTTAAAAATATAAAGAGATTTTTGCTGTCAACGACCACAATTTGGTGTGTTCTCAGGGGGTTGTTCCTCAATTGGACACTGGGGATAATTCCTCATCAGGTCTTGGACAATATGCCAATCAAGAGCAGCTGAAGAAGTATTTACCAAGGAAATCGAAAAGCCACTGGAGCAAGGGATGCCCTAACCATCAAGGTCTGTGGGCTTTGCTTGTTCTAATTGCAAAAAAGTAGGATGGTACTGAAATGGTAGTGATAGACTACAAGAAGCTCAACAGTATCACCAAAAAGGACTCATATCCCATGCCGTGGATTGACAATGCTTTTTATTGGTTAGGAGGAGCTTGAAAATTCTTGGCAATGGATTTAGTATTGGGTTACTGGAAAATTGAGTTGTCCGCGGAAGAACAGGAGAAATGCGCCATAATCACATCCAAGGGGCTTTTTCAACTAACTTATATGCCTCAAGGGCTGTGTAACATCCAGCTACATTCCAACGGGCTATGGACATCATCCTTGGCAACCTGAAGCTGTTGTGCATTCTTGTGTACCTTGACGATATCAATGTCTTTTTCTTAACTTTTTGAGCACCTTATTCATTTGGAGGAAGTATTCCGTTGGATTGCTGAGGCTAACATCAAGATTAAGCCCCATAGATGTCACTTCTCCAAGGACCAACTGGATTACCTTGGGTTAGTGGTAGATTCGAAGGGGATTAAACTGCAGCTGGCTAAGGTGAACGCTATCCAGTAAATGTTTCTGCTGAGCAGTAAAGTTGATGTACAGGTATTTTCGAGGATGGTTGGTTACTACTGGTACTTTATACCTAACTTCAGCTGTATTGGAGCTCCAATGTTTGAGTTACTAAAAAACGTTAGGTGTTTAAATGGTTAAAAATTTGACATAGCTCCTTTGATACACTTTGGATGGCGTCAATCATTGCTCCAGTGCTACGCTATCCAAATTTAATAAAGAGTTTATCGTCATAAAGATGCATCTCTTTTTGCTGTAGAGGCGGTAATATCCCAAAAGAACGATGAGTGAGAGGAACACCCAATTGCATATGCAGTCAGAGTTTAAACTGCCATAAATTCAATTATACCTTGACCAAGTGGGAGTGCTTAGCAGTGATTTATGCATATAAGCAATTTAAGATGTATTTGAATGGATTGAAGCTTATATTTATAATGGATCATGCTTTGTTATTCTGGTTGAAAAGTCTCAAGGAGCCTGAAGGATGTCTAGTACAATAGGCCCTCAAAGTGCATGCTTATGACTTTAATATCCTTCACTGACTTGGAGCAAAGCACCAGAATGCTGATTGCTTGTTAAGATTACCAACAATTTCTGTCACAGAGGATCTGAGCGATTTAATGCCAATAGTATGCTTAGTGGAAGATATGATGATGATTCACCTCAAGTTATTAAAGCGTTAAATTAAATGCAAGCTAGTATCTTCCATTGGAATGGTGAGTTGTATAAGTCTATTGGAGATTCTATGGTGAATTTCCTAAAACCTTCAGTATGACCAAGTACTATTATGAGTGCGCACAAGGCAATCAGACATTGCGGATTGCACAAGATGCTTGAATTGCTGCACTCTTGGTATTATTGAAAAAGCATGAATTTTGAAGTTCTGAGACAATTTCTTGCTTTCACCAGTGTCAATTTAAAAAGCCGTTTAACCAGGAGAGCCAATACCAGCCAGTCAAACTTAATTTTTCTTGACATGCAGTTTCCATTGAAGTTGTGTGGCCCCTGCCAACTGGAACAAGCTGTTTCAAATACATTTGATGGCGATTGACCACTTGACTAGGTGTGTAGAAGCACGGGTGATCTGGGATTTGGGGGCGGTCTTAGTGGCCAAGTTGATAATGGAATGTATAATAGCACAACATGGCTGTCCTCAGTTCTTTCTTACCAATAACGGAACTAACTTCACCTCACACATCCTTCTAAAGTTAAACTAGATGATAGCCATCCGTGAGGTTCTGATGACCCCATATCATCTAAAGCCCAATGGTATGGTTGAGCAAGTTAATGGGACCTTGGTGAAATTACTTCGGAAATTGGTAATGGATTGACCTTCAGATTGGAGTTCTCTCCTTTAAACCGCCATCTTTACTTACATCATTAGCTATAACTCTGCAATGGGAAAAATTTCCTTTCAGTTAATATATGGATGCACACAGATCAACCTGAACTGCTCTATGCTTGCATAGTGTAACAGTCAAGGCGTTGCCTGACCATCACATTGCCCTAGTCTTCCTTAGGGCGATAGTTGAGGCCAAGGGAGAGGGGCTTGACAGCATCAATTTTTGTAAATGGCAATCTGATGAATCAGATGCCTCAAAATTGGAGCTAAAAATAAATCATAAGGCTGATGGGGAAGGGAAGCCTCAAAAATGTCGCTCTGGCCAACCAGATGCCGCCAAACACAATATTCCCAAATATGGTGATGAGGGATTAGACCCTTGGAAACAAATTTCCAGCCAGCCAGTTATGGCTGATATTGATGCCCAGAAGTGTATTGACAAGGATGAAAATCCTTATAAATGGCACTCTGACCAACCAGATGCTGCCAAATTAAATTATACTAAATGTGGTGATGAGGGAGCAGACTGGACCCAGATTTCCGGCCAATCAGAAGTGGCTGAACCTGACGTCCATGGGAGTATTGACAAGGATGAAAATTATTGCAAATGGCACTCTGGCCAACCAGATGTCGCCAAATGAAATATTACCAAAAGAAGAATGAATTAATATCGAGGAATATGGGAGAAGAGAATGGCCCAGGCTTCAAGAGTAAATTGAAGCTGAAAAATAAATGCAGAAAAGTTTCCGCAACCCCAAGGGTACCCAGCCCAAGTTTGAGAATAGGCCTTGACACCAGAATCAAGGGTCTATATTCTCAAATATTGCCCGCCATTGGGAAGATGCCCGCAGACTCTGCGGGGAACAGGACCCGCTCTTTCCCACTAGGCTCAGTATAAATTTGAGCAGGCGAAACTGCTTTAGACAGTTTCATCTTCTACAAATTAAATAAAAACTTAATAAATTCGCAGATAAACTTTCGAATTTGCAAATCAGTTTATTAAGGAAAAACAAGGAAACCACATATGGACAGCAGCTCAGACTTCGACAAGGCCATCCAGTCCTTGTACGCCCTCTCTGGGGGTCAGGCCATCCTTCTGAGCGCCAGCATAGTCTTGACTGTAGCCCAAACTTTCCTAGTAAAGTGGTTTCCACACAGTCAGATTAGGTACATCTCCACAGCAGGGCTATCCTGCCTGTGAGCACTCACCTGGGCACTCTTGCCTAACTGCTTTGTGGCAGTTTTCAGAGACCCCATCCGTCACACATAGAAGTACTGATGGAATGGATTTTCAACGGTACTTGACTAACTTGGCGAACACTTTAATCAAGCTGCAAACTAAAGCTTACTCTTTCAGCTTGTCAAAAAGATAAAGAATCAGGCCTCCAATCAGGTACAGTGTAGCAGGCTAGCCCAGTAAAAAGAAGGAGAGATGATTCTATTTCATGATCAGCACAGGTTTGGTAAGAAGCATAAGTTGGCCAACATCTATGTTGGTCCATTTGAGATCAAGAAAATGAGTATTGACACCTACACTTTCAAGGACCCCATGAGCAGTCAAATTATTCACCAATTTCATGAAAGTTATCTCCAGACATATAAACGATAGAAGACTTATTGTCCGGTCAAGGGGGTAATGTTAAAACTCTGATATGACTGAACAATAAGCCCAAATAGCTGTGGCGGATTGGCTAAAATCCAGCTACAATTTAGTAATGTACAAGTATTTGAGCTACTTGAAATAGTGCGATACTGAGCCAGGAAAGATAGTTGTTGTATCGCCTGTAAATAAGGCAATAAGATGATGTCAATTCATGCAAAGTACTTAGTAGATCGCCTAAAAATAATGTGATAATGAATCAAAAATTAATAGACTCTGCCAGAGCCTCTCAGTTACAAGAATAAACAATGAGGATATTGCTCTAAAGAATAGCCTTAGAAGAAGGATTAGTAACGACCAAAGTCCTTGATATATAGGCGAGATGAGAGAATTGGAGGAGTAGGATTGTTGGTAAGAAGAAGGGAGCTGAACAGAACAAGTCTTCTGCTAAATCTTAAGTTAAATAAAGTAGTGTGATCAACGCTATTGGCTTCATATTTATTAATTTCTTTAAGTTTGTCTCAAGGATTGGTGATCACCATATTATCTGTCCGTTGCTCAGTGGGATTGACCCTGTGCAAACCTTACAGCATAACTCAACTATATCGCCAATATTTTAACAGTACTGATTACTATCTTCATGTGAGGGCCTTACTTGTCTACCTTATGCATATCTATCCCCAAACAGATGCCTCTGGGCCAATTGTTGCACAACTTCCCCTGCTCATCAAATTGTAGTAGCTCAACTCTATTGTGTGCGGCTAACAACCCCAGAGATCTACCAATAACACACCAACCTTTTGATGGATTGTCTTCTCTTGGATGTTTGCTTACCCCCAATTTCAGGCTTGATTGGATCAATGCCAATAGTTTTGTGCTCCCATTACCAATCGTTCTATGGGAATTAAAAACTACCCAGCACACAGCATGTCTGGTTTTATGCTGCTATGGCGCTGTTTCTTGTCACCCAACAACTAGATTAGGCCAAATTGTCGCATGCAGAGGAAGAATCTGGTCTCGAGTCCCCTTCCCTCCTCAAATCTGATATATAAAAGTTCCTTTAAATTTAAATTTAAATTTATTGCAGGGAAGGCCAACCATGGGATGGACACTTCCGAACATGACTCAGAAGAGACAAACTTAGTACCAGGGGAGGCACCCCAGAGAAGCGATGCTATCTCTTGTTGCCAGCGGGAACGCCAATCATGGGGAGGGGGAGGGAACGTGCGAAGGGGCCGTAGCCACTATTGAGCACGTGTGGAGGAAGGGGTCTGATTTGATAAACCAGACTGGGAACCAGGAGGAGACCAGCTGTTGGCGACGCGGTGGGAGGTATCCAAACATCCACGCTTGAAAGTGGTCCACCAAATGAGACCGGAATCTGTGGACAGATTCTGGGAGGGTGGGGGTGGAGCCTGTTATGGCATCTAAGACAATCGTGTGGATGGTCCACATGGCGATTGCAACCACCAAAGCACGGAGGGAGGGTGGAAGAGAGGAGGCCATTGATAGAGCAAACATATCTCTTGACAGACTGAAGGGATGCGTTTGATCCTGGCTCAGCAGACGTTGAACTTCGCGCCATATCACTTTAGAGGTGGGGCACTTCTCCAGGCGGTGGAACAGCGTTCCATACTGGCCACACACGACACAGGATGAGTGTAAAGCGTTAGAGCGCTCAGCTGTACGGTACACCCGCCTCAGGCAGCGCCACACATTAAAGCGGATTTGAGGCTGCAACAGAGGATGGTGAGCGTATTTCCAGATGGTTTTATGTGTCTCAATGGAGTATGGGATGTCCATCATGTCCAGGTAGTCCACCCTGAGTAGAACATGGGGCCGTGTGGGGATCACGCCATCATGAATGGGTAGCCCTTGTACCTCTTGTGTGATCTGAGGAGAGGGGCGGCCTCTTCGGGTTGTATGTCCACTAATCTAAATTCTCCACTCAGCGCTCTGTTTGGAGAGGATGATTCATTTGTAGTGGGTTTTAGTACCATGAGGACCTGTGGCCGATGGGTGTGAAGCCAGGTATTTCATCAGGGAGTGGGGGTTCGATGGATTGTTGAGGCCTAAGGCGCGGGAGAAGTTGGAGTGGGCTGCGCGGGACCAGTGTTGGGAGGGGAGTGTAGGGGCGGTGACAGCCGCAATCCAGGTGCCCAGGATCTTGGCAGCATGGGCTTTGAAGTCAAGCAGGCCAATGCCACCATGATGATGAGGGCCAAACATGACCTCTAGCTGCACTGATGGAGGGCGGCCTGACCAAAGCCATCCTTGCAACAAGGCATACAAGGATTTGAAGATGCTATGGAGAAGGGGATGGCGTGGGCTCTGAACCAGACTTTGGATAGGAGCATAGAGTTGGCTAAAACAACCTTGCCAGTAAGGGAAGTAGGGTGGGCTCTGAGAGAGGCGATTCGCTTCATCACGTTGTCCAGAATACAGCACTCCATTACTGCCGACGCGTATCCGCCTGCCTCCATCCACATGCCCAGATGGCGTACCAGTCCTATGGTAGGACGTGGCATGAAGGGGAGCACCTGTGGAGCGGTGTGTGTTGAGTTAGTAGGGCGTGGACGTGGGCAAGCAGATGAGCCGGGTTGGGAACTAATTACTGGGGTCCAGCAGTTCTGAAACCGACCAAGGAGGATGATTTAAGTTTTGGAAGCGTTCAGTGCTGCGTTGCTTACCCGGGAATATTCCTGGATGAGAGCTTCAAGCGCGTGTGCATCTTGATTATTAGACACCCCAACCACACAATCATCTGCAAATGCCAATATCTTGACTGGGGCTTGGCCTGGCACATGGACCCCAGTGAGTTGGGCATTCACATTTCTCAGTAGTGGGTCAAGGCTGAAGTTGTATAAGAGTGGGCTGAGGGGGTCCCCTTGTCGCAAGCCCCTTTGAGGGCGAACTACTTCCATTAGGAAGCCAGGGCCACGCACTGCCATTGTTGCAGATTCCATGAGCAGCATCACCCAGTTGATGAAGTGAGGGGGTAGGCGGAATTGATGGAGGCAGGCCCTAAGGTATTCCCAGTTTACTCTATCATAGGCCTTTTGTTGGTCCAAGAATACAAGTGCCCCAGAGGCTGTGGACTGACATACATTAGCCACAGAGTGCACGTTATCCCAAATCAACCTTCTGGGGATGAAACCAAATTGTTCTGGGGGAGATGGTGGCAGATGCTACAGTCCCTAATCGGTTAGCCATAATTTTTGTTAAAATTTTAGTGTCTGTGTTTGTTAGAGAAATTGGGCGCCAGTTGGCTAAGTCTAGCTTATCCCCTTTCTTGAAGAGTGTGACAGTAAATGCCTCATGTCCTCCTGGTAGGAGGCGCGTTTCCAACAGGCTTTGGTTAAATGAGGTGAGCAGCAATGGGGATATATTTTGATATATTTTTTGTAGAACTCATATGGAATGCCATCTGGGCCTGGGCATTTTTGGTTTGGCACACCGCGAATGGCTGTCCTTAATTTGTTTGGAGTAATTAAATTCATTATTTCCAGGTATCAGAAAATGGAGCGGATGCGGGCTCAGTTGAGAAATTCTGCCACTTTGGCCGGCTGAATTGGATTGGCTAAGATCCTATAAATTAATAACTTATTATTATTCATATATATTCTTAGATTTTTAATATACCTATTTACTATCATATTTTTCTTTATATATCTTTTTCTTTTTTACTCTAAATACTTTTATTTATATATACATTCTTTTTTATAAGCTTTTTATTTTAATTAAAAAATCCTTTACTATTTCTTCTTAATCGCCAGTTTATTATTCTCACTTAAGAACTTAGCATGGACTCAGTTGCAGACATGCCTCAAATTTTTCTCCTTGATATTTTAGGTAAACTTCAACGTTTTATCAATTATGTTGAATGGGTTAACCCAAATATAATTTAACTCTTGAGTTCAGCTTGAACTATGGGTTTTACAAAATACCTCAACACAAACAGAAAATTCGTGAAGATTGGACCAATTTTTGATCCTTCTCATATCAGAATTTTTGAAGTTTAAAGTTATTATCATAAGTCTATGTTTATAGTTTAATTAATGTCAAGGTTCCATGAAATTATAGTGGGGACCAACCCTAAGAATAAGGCTGGGCGCCAGGAGGCCCAGAAGGTGAAATTACAGGGCTCCCAGACCTGAAGCATACCCTAGACCAACGCTGGGTATGGGCAAAATATGCCCAGGTTGGTACAAGTGGGGTGTTAAATGCCCAGCCCCTTACATCCGTCCAGGTATTAAAACGGATGGTCTACCAAATTAATGCGGATAGTTCCATTTTGATCTCTAAAGAAAAGGGTTTCAAAACCCTTTCCATTTATGAAACAATGCATTTGGGTCGAATCCAACTTTGATCAATCACTTGAGTGAAGTCAGTTTCAGCATATTCAGCTAATTTGGATGGTAGCGCTGCCCTATTGGTGGGTCAATGCTTGGGCCCACTGCAGAAAACCCCTTATTCCCCTCATCCAAGTTTAAATATGGTTTTCCTAACCAACATTCCCTGGTTCAACTTCCCAAATAAAAATTCCCTCATTTTTTTACTGTTTTATTACAATGTTATTTCATACAATTTTGTGTGTGGACCCCTTTGTGGAGGTCTCGCGCCACATTAACTGTTCCATTTTAACACAATCAGATTTCCCCACATGGACCGTTGTCTTGCCCATGTACCCTCCAACCTGTTACATTTACATCTTCTCTCCTTGTGCACCGCGTCATTTTTGGATGATTCCTTATCACACTTCTTAGGTTTAGTTATGATTGTTCTAGCACCCTTTGCTGGGCGCTAGTATCTTTAGTACTGATGGCTAGTTTCCATGCGTTGGCTCTGTGCACCGATCACCACCACACTGGAAACAGGAGAGTTATAGACACTCTCCTTACATTAGTCGACCAACCACTTGAACCTATGTGCACAAACTTTTTCCATGTGGAATTTTTACGAAATGGAAACAGTGGGCACAGGGTGTGGGCTTCAGCTATCATTAGCTGCACCGTTGTTTCCTCTTTTTCCCAAAGGTTGGAGCAACTCAGCGTTATTATTTTTGCCTCCAACTGAAAGAGTATCCACCCTTCATGCTCGTACCTGGTGGATATAGAACTTTGAGGTTTAAAAGTCATGATTCCCCGACTTTCCACCAAATTTACCAATTTTAATTTAGATACCCAAGTTTTCCTTTGCCCTCACTTTCAGATGATGCTGGCAGAATTGGCGCAGATGGGCCAGGGGTGTTGGCTTTAGATGACATTTGCCATTCCATTGCTGTTCAAGAGATAGGTCTTTCACATCTAAAAATGCGTTTTATAATGAAAACTTTATATCTACCTCAGAATCATTTATTAGTTCTTTTGGCCTGGATGAGGACCCTATTCTGGTATATCAGATTACCCCTGAGAACCCACGTTTGACCCCTACCATGATCTGGGGCACTCAGGAAGTGGGAAAAGAACTTAGTTTGAAATATTATAATGTATATGCACCTGAAGAAGGTGTGGTGGGATATGTAGCTTCAGTAGTAAGAGTGACCTATTATCCCTCCCCTTTCTATAATTCCAAAACTTACCCTAAGTCTTGCTCACGCCAGAGGAAGAATTTTCAAGTGAGGTAGTGGCGTTTTTGCTTTGAATAAATCCCATTCTGGATACTTCTTGTTGACTGTTACCCTTACATCCCCTTTTGGGAAGTTCAGAACAACTATTTTAGTGAATACTGATGCCTCAAATAATTTTATTAACCAAGACCTTGCTGACTATCTTGAGTTGAGTTACTCGCCAGGTGGTAAGGTTAGAGGAGGGCTTTTCAAGGTATCCCTGCGTTGAACGTCATGGGATTGGTGGACTACCAGGTAGGCGCCTATTTTTCTGTCTGACCATTTTCAAGATATCAAGAGCCTCTTGTTCCCCATTATTTTGTGTGTTGAGTGGTGGCGAAGTTTGACGTTTGGATTAATTTGAAAGAAAACACTCTCTCCTTGTCTTCGTTTAATGGTCACATTTTTTGTTCCTTTGTCAGAGTATAACGCCCAGGGTAAATTACCTCATTGACCCAATATTCCCACTTTTAAGCTTGCCCCTTTGCGAAAACCTCTGTGGAGGTTCCCCTACCATCCTGTTTGGAGGGGTTGGAATTTTCTTTTAATGCAGCATCCGCTAACAAACTTCCTGAGCACTATGAATTTTATTGTCACTTCAGGCATACTGTGGATCTGGTGCGTATATCTTCCCCCATTTACCCATTGACTGTGCGGGAGGAAGAGGCGTTTATCTGTGGGTGAAAAATCAGTTAGCTAAAGGGGCCATTTTTCAGCGTACCTCCCCTGTTTGCTCCCCACTTCTCTTTGTTGAGAAGGCCGATGGTACTTCCCCTGCGTAGACTATGTGAACCTTAATAAAGTTACTGTATCAGACCTCCATCCCATCCATTTGCATTCACAGATCGTACGCTATGTGGAGAAGGCGAAGGTCTTCTCCAAGCTGGATTGCCTTAATGCGTGTAATCAGATCTGGAATAAAAAGGGACAAGAGTGGTTTACCGCATTTCATACCAGAAAAGGGATTTTCCATTTTTGGGTCATGACCTTTGGGCTTAGTATGCCCCTGATATCTTTCAACGCCGCATAAATGCAGCGTTAGGGGACTTGTTAGGGGTATGCGCGGTTGCCTACATGGACGACATTCTGGTGTTTTCCCCTGACCACGAGTCCCATGCAGTACACCTTCAGCAAGTGGTGGAGAGGTTAAAGGCAGCCAGCATTACACTGAAGATAAGCAAGTGTGAGTTTTTCAAGTCCCAGGTCACTTTTCTGGGCAACTCCATGTTTGACCAAGGACACATGATAACTTAGACAAAGAAAAGGCGATTCGTGAGTGGCCCGCCACCACCTCCATCAGGGAATTGAGAAGCTTTTTGGGGACGTTTATGTTCCTCAAGGGGTTCAAGCTGAATCTTTATGAGGTGGCAGCTCCCTTGTATAAGGCTAGCGGTGCAAAGGTGCTTTAGTGGTCCTCCGTTTTGGAGGACGCTTTCCAAGCAGGTAAGTGCGCCCTGCTATCCACGACCATCCTTCGCCATGTTGAACCTGCAAAGAAGTTCATTGTGTCTTCTGATGCTTCCATCTTTGCCATTGCGGCTGCCTTTTTACAGGTGAGCAAAGATGGGATAGAGCATCCAGTGGGATATTTTTCTAGGAAAACTTATTTGCCAGAACTGAACTACGCCGTTTATGATAAGGAGTTACTAGCAGTGGTGGAGGCGCTGACATATTAGCGTCACTACTTTCATGGCTCTACCCAACCATTCCGCATATGAACAGATCACCGGGCATTGTTGTACTATCGCGCCCCTCATGTCCTAACCCCACGGCAGACCTGTTGGCATGAGACCATTGCCCAATTTACCTTTTTGTACAAATTCACCAAGTGCAAGGATAACGGTTTGGCGGATGCTTTGAGCCGCAACGCTGCTTTAGTTCCTGATCTAAAGGAGGTAGAGGTCCACAAAACCCAGGTGATGATTCCTCCAAGACAAATTATGTCTCAACTTCCCTCTCCCCTAACTAACAGGCCAGCACTTGCACCTCTGGATAAAGCGGAGGAATATGGTATGTTCAGAAAGATCGTCCTCTCTCAGCCTCTGTTGGTGAATATGCCATGGTACTTGCAAAGAGCTCACCAAATCAAGAGGATCTATCCAGGGGCTATCATGTAAAGGATGAGATGGTGTGGTTCCAGGGGCGCCTATGGTTCCTGCTGGACCACTTCGCCTGAAAATCATCCAGGACCATCATGATGGAATCACCGTTGGTCATCCTGGGAAAGCAAAGACATTGGACTTAATTTGAAGCACCTACAATTGGAAAGGCTTACCTGCTTAGGTGGGGCGGTATTGTTAGGAGTGCCTGGTCTGCAACCAGATGAAACCCAATCGTCAACCTTTAGCAGGGTTTTTTGTACCAGTCCAAAATGCTGATAGGCCCTGGACTTCTCTCTTGGTTGATTTCATTGTGGAATTACCTGCCTTTGATGGTTATGATGCCATCATGGTGGTGGTGGACCGCTTTACAAAGTTCGCCCACTTTATTTCTTGCAGAACTACTATAATCGCAGTTGAGATGGCTAGGCTCTTCGTCACTCATGTGTTTACACTTCATGGGGTTCCCCAAGAATTCATCAACGACTGGGGCCCTCAGTTTACCTCCATTTTTTGGTAAGAGTTGTGTAAGACTCTTAATATTCGCCCTAGCCGTTCAACAGCCTATCATCCCCAATCAGATGGGAAGACTGAACGAGTAAACCAGTGCTTAGAACAGTTTCTGCGGTGTTACACCGCTGCAGATCATTCTGATTGTCTTTCTCACCTTCCCATGGCCCAGTTTAGCTACAACAATACCTTGCACTCCTTGATCAGTTGCTCCCTTTTTTCGCCAGCCATGGTTTTAACCCCGCCTTTAACATGGAGCCCAGATGTGGGTCAAAGTTGAAGCGGTGGTGGACTTTGCCAAGACAATCAAGAAGGTCCACTAGGGGGTTTCCACAAGCTTGGAGGCGGCAATGCGAGTGTATAAGGAGAATGCAAATGGGAAGTGCCGAGTGGGTCTTGCATACAAGGAAGGGGATCTCGTGATGCTTGATGCTTGTAAATCCCTATCAAGCAGCCATGCAAGAAGCTAGGACCAAAGAGGATTAGCCCCTACAGCGTTGTTAGAAAGGTGTGCCATACCTCATACCAGCTAGATCTTCCCCCTTTATTTCAGATCTTCTCGGTGTTTCATGAGAGCAAAATGACGTTGTTTGAGGGCCCCCACCAGAGACTCCTGAGGCCTATCTCATGGATGGGTGCCAGAGTAGGAGGTGGAAGACATAGATGCCTCCCACCTGCGTTAAAAGAAGACTGGAGTACCTGGTATCCTAGAAGGGCTTTGACACTGCAGAGAACAGTTGGGTTCCAGCGCGCAACTGTGTGCATGCCCAAGATCTGATTAAAGCTTTCTTAGAGCGTTTCCCCCAAGCTTTCAGATCTCAACCCAAACCAACCGTTGCCGCCATGAAATTGGCCCCTGCCAACAAGAACTTTTCCCTTGCGCAAGCCCCTGGAGGGGGTTGAGCCCCTTCAGGAAAAGAGGGTAATGTCATGGTCCCATGACTTCATAGTGGGGACCAACCCCAAGGATAAGGGTGGGCGTTAGGAGGCTTAGAAGGTGAAATTACAGGGCCCCCAGACCTGAAGCATACCCTAGACCAACGCTGGGTATGGGCAAAATATGCCCAGGTTGGTATAAGTTGGGTGCCAAAGGCCCAGCCCCTTACATCAGTCCAGGCATTAAAATGGATGGTCTACCAAATTAATGCGGATAGTTCCATTTTGATCTCTAAAGAAAAGAGGTTTCAAAACCCTTTCCATTTATGAAACAATGCATTTGGGTCGAATCCAACTTCAATTAATAACTTGATTGAAGTCAGTTTCAGCATATTCAACTAATTTGGATGGTAGCGTTGCCCTATTGGTGGGTCAGTGCTTGGGCTCACTGCAGCAAACCCCTTATTCCCCGGTCCAAGTTTAAATATGTTTTTCCCAACCAACATTCCTTGGTTCAACTTCCCAAATAAAAATTTCCCCATTTTTTTACTGTTTTATTACAATGTTATTTCATACAATCCTGTGTGCGGACCCCTTTGTGGAGGTCTCGCGCCACATTAACCATTCCATTTTAAACACAATCAGATTTTCCCCACATACACCGTTGGTTCGCCCAGGTACCCTCCAACCTGTGCCGTTTACATATTCTCTCCTTGTGCACCGCGTTATTTTTGGATGGTTCCTTATCACACTTTTTGGGCTTAGTTATTATTGTTTAAGCCCCTTTGCTGGGCGCTAGTAGCTTTAGTATTACCAGCTAGTTTCCATTTGTTGGCTCTGTGCACTGAGCACCACCACTCTGGAAACAGGAGAGTTATAGACACTCTCCTTACAATTAAGGTTTCTGTAGCTGCACGACATACTGAGAATAGCTTGATTCTTTAGGGTCTTGTAGCACTGAATACAATAACGGCGGCAAGGCTGGTGCTTCCCATATAAAAAGTTGTAAAGGAGAGAATTTTGTGGCCAAATGGTAAGAGATATTGTTAGCAGAAAATGCCAAACTGAGGAATATACTCCATTCTAAAGGCTTCTGAGATGTTTATTTTTTTAATATATTGACAAGTTCTCCATTAACTCGTTCCACTGAAACATTTGTTTCTGGGTGGTATGGAGTTGACAATAGACCTAACACCACTATTAATACAATTAGCTGCTGAATAATAACTGCAATGAAATTTTTGCGATTATCCATTAATATAAATTGTGGACATCTGTGTCAATGACTAACTTGCTCCAATATGATTTAGCGGTTGTTGAGGCTCCTAAGTCCTGAATATCACCGGCTTCAACCCATTTAGCCAGGTGATTGATTGCCTCAAATATGTATTTGTATTTTGCATTGCTAATTGGGAGGGTACAAACAATTCTATAGATATGGTGTGCCAAGTGAATTTTAGCCTAACAAGCTGGTATAAAGTGGCTTTTTGGAAGGACTTTTCCCTTAAGACTCTTGTCAACAACTCAAGGATTCATGGATGTCAAATTGTATTGCTTCCCAATAATAATTTCCTGAGTTTCTCCTTTGTTTTTGACTTCCTCATTTCCAGTGGCCTTATGAGCAGCCAAAATAAAAATCTTTTCAGTCTGAAGGACAAGAAGCTTATATTTCTTTCCGTCAATAACCTTGAATAGGACTCCTCTTTCATTGTGGGTGACCTTTCTTATTACGTGGATAATTTTTTGCACTTGTTTGGGCTCATTGACAAAAAATCCACTGTTATTTTATGATATAAGAAATGTACATGCTGACAGAGAGTGGCTACAATGGTCAGACAAGACAAGCAATCAGCATTCTGATGCTTAGAACCAGCTGACGCTTAATAGTATAATCATAGACCAGCAGCTTAAGTGTCCATCAAAAAAAGTCCTTCTGGTCCTTCAGTTTATTAAGCCATCTGAGGGATGTGTGATCATTAATTATGGTAAAATGCGTACTGTGTAGGTATACTCAGAACGGTTTATAGGCATATATAACTGCCAAACAATCCCTTTCTGTCATGGTATATTTTTCTCATGGACTTAAGGTCAACTAGCATAGGCTACCAGGTGATCTTTTCCATTTTCACCAACTTGAGACTAGCTCCTACTGCCATTAAGGAAGCATCCATCTGGACAATAAATTCTTGGTCAAAATCAGGATAGCGCAACACTGGTGCAACTAGTAGAGCCAATCAAAAATGGTCAGTTGCCTCATGACATGCCGATTTCCACTCAAAAGGGACCTATCCTTATGTAGATAAAAAAGGTTCTCCAATTTGAGCAAAGTCAGCAATAAAATGTTTCTAATACCCAATCATACCCAAAAATACTTGGATATCCTGCTTAGATTCAGGCCTCTTCATCGCAGATATGACTTCTAATTTGGCGGGATGTGTTTCAGGCAAATAGCAAGTAATAATTAGACTGGCCTGCCAGCCTAGGTGCCAAAGCACCTGAATGGCAAACCAGAATGCCAAAGCCACTGCCGCTGGTATGACGGGTATGGAACTGGGAAGTTATTTCTCCAATAACTGCCAGTGATCCAGAATCACATACAGGCACATAATACAATACCAGATGAGCATGGCCATTAACCCTGAGGGAAGTGTGAGGGTCGTCAGAAATTCAGTTTAATTTTCAACATAATAAAAACTAGATTTTTAGGAAGGTTTTTAATAAAAAAAATTAGGAAAGAAAAATTGACCAAAAATTTTCTCAGTGTGATGCAACTGATTAAATAGTGGGCAATTTAAACAAAAACCAAGCCGGGATTGGGTCCCTCAAGTTTGACCTAACTGGTGAATTGTTTGGGAATGGGGAACAAATAATTTAATTGAGAACTGACATCAAAGAATTTGGCAGTGGGCTGAGTCATTATCAGTTCAACCTCAATGTCTGAACTGAGGCTTGGATATGTTTCTGATGGTTGGAGTGATGGCGTTTAGCCCAATGAGCAGCGGGAATCCCCCAAGGCCACCCCACATAGGGGCGGGCCCATTTGGTTGGGAGCAGGTTTGGGACATCCAACCCGCCCATGCCCGGTTGCTGGGCCATTTGTTCAGTCAGAATCGTTGTTTCAGGCACAACACCTGATTTGTCAGCAGGAAGCTTTGAACCCTCATCAATGGTGCCCAATACTTTTACCTGCCCATCAGTGATGATACCCAATGATTTTGGAAGGGAGGGGTTTTTTCAATTGTGGTGTTAACTGAATTGAGATCATCAGTCATTCCAGCTGATAGGTCAGTCTTCATTCCTTTCCAACCATTTAAAATTTGAACATTGGCCTGACTACCACTTGATATTGTTCCAATCAATTTCATTTTGATGATCTCAGTGCAGATTTCACTGATTCCCCATAGCAGTTCTGCCGAGGTGATTGTGGGCACTGGGGGAGGGATCCAAAGCAGAAGAGCTGTTACCCAGCGCTTGTCTACCACATGGGCGAGATCGCCCTGAGTGATGAGAGGTACAGCCATCCTCTTTGGTACCTTCTTGCTTGGAAACGGGAAAATGGCCTGATTAAAACCCAGGGGACGTTCCCCAGGACCTACACTGTGGTTAAAGACCTTCTTTATCAATCACAAATCCAAGGTACTCCAGTTTGTCCTAAAAAAACTGACTTCCAGTGTTTGACCTTTATATCCAGCTGCTAACCTTTTGAAAACATTTTCCAGATGTTTCAGATGGTCATCAAAGATGCAGCTGAAAACGTTTTTATAATCTATTATAATAGTACAAATGAAAATTTGAGATTGCCCAAATTGGTGTTCTTTGCTCTCCGGAAGATCTCTGGAGCATTACAGAGTGCTTGAGGCATCCTCGTTGGTTTTATAAACCCACTTGGGTAATAATGGCACACCTTTCTCGCTCAACTTCAGGCATGCCAATCTTCCAATACCTGATGATTAAATCCATTGCTGAGAAGAACTTTGCACCCCAAGCCTATCTAGGGCATTTTCAATACAAAGAAGAGGATAGTAGTCTTTTTCATAACATTATTCAACTTTCAGTAGTTAATAACGAGCTTGTTACTCCCATCTTTCTTTTTTACAATCATAATTGGGACAGCCCATGGACCCTTAATGGTATCAACATATCGCGATCAATAAGTTAATTAATATTTTTTGACAAAACTTCTTCAGTTTCTTTAAATGCCTAATCAGGAACTTTTTTCTCTCATTGCAATCACTTTTGCAACCCATTCAATTCAAGTCTGAATCTAGTTTGATAATCTCACAGAGGAGATTAGTCTGCGCTCATGTCAGGGAGTAGTTGGGCAAGTAAGGTAAGAGGAGCAGGTGGGAGGCCCGCAGCCTCAAACGTTTGAAAACGCCTTGGAGAAACCAAGTGGAATAGAAAATTTTTTAAAAAACCAGCGGTCACTATTTCCCTAGAAATCCTCACTTGGCAAGCACGATGCAACCAGTACATTAATACGCCGCACTCCCAGCCACTTTTGTCGGTGGAATATGGAGTCCACATGTTTCTGGACATCCAACAAATGGCTTTATGGGAAAAATTTTGTGGGGATGTGCACTCTTTTTTCCTGACCATGATGTACGTTGCACCTCACTCCATGTCACATGGTTGGCTGGACCTAGGTTTCAAAAACAAGGAGGCAGCAGATGAGGCCGCTGCAGTGCACATAGTGATTGACCTCCCTGAAGGGCAATGGGTCATCGAAACAAAACGCACTAGATGGACAAAATCAAACCAAATTTTCCTCATGTTCAACTTTTTGCCTAATACAGTAAAACATGACATTAAGGAGCAACACCTGAAAGATGGCCTCGCCATCTACAGTGAAATACAATCTTTCAAAATGCAACGCTTTATGCTGATGCCACACCTGTGCACCAGCAAAGCCATCGCAGTTCTAACCCCAACTGAGGAGATTGCAAAGGACCTAACCCAGATCCCACACTCCACTTTTATTAATATTGAAGGGCATACCACCCACCCTTTCTGGGTAACAGTGGACAGCGCCCCCCATCTGCACACACTGTGACGCATTTGGCCATAAGGCGCACGCATGCCCCACCAAGGAGGGTGTCACATTCCAAGAGCACCCCTCAGCGGCCATGGCCAGCGGAGAGGTGCACTACAAACCAACTGTAAGCACCAAAGAGGCTTTCCCGTAGGGAGCACAAGGTTGCTACCTACTGGTAAAGCCTATTTCCCCACAAGAGTGGAAGAAGGCCAAGCAGGCCTGCAGGGCCGCTGCCAAGGAAGCGGCCAAAGTCACCACCGCTATCCCACACTCCCAATTCCAGGAGGACATCAAAACCTTTGCAGCAAAAGAAAATTGGGAATCCATAAACCAATCAGATTGGGAAGCCCATGATGATTGGGCCACCCAACCTGAGGATCCGATGGGGTACTCAATCCCACCCAATCGTTGCAACCAAGCTCCAATTGAAACCAACTTGGGGCCTATCCCACCTGAAAATTTTTTTGACCTGCTCAACAGTGCACCAAACTCATCCGCACTGCAAAAAATTTATCCAACGTCAGGGAAACAAAAAGCGAAAGCAAAAGCTAACGCGACCCTTTCTTCTAAAATCAACAAAAATAATGATAGCGTTGCTGAAAAACCCGTGCTGCCATAAAGGCCCATGGGGATCTAGAGGAGGCTAGTGGGCCCAGGTGCTCGCCCCCTCGCACCTAAGGTGCAATGGGGAAACCTTCACTTTAGGGATGTTGTATATCGCCAGACTCAAGGCCTCGCCATCCTGGGCTAGGAAATTGAGTTTTTTACAACAAAATTTACCCGTGGATATCCTGGCCATCCAGGAGTCCCACTGTCCACAAGGTTCTGTGGAGGCTTGGAAAACCATGCTCCTCCCATCCCTATCCTTTTGGTCAGAGCACTGTGGGGTTCTAATTTGAAAAAATAATTTTTTCAAATTTTTATTGTCAGAAACCTTCCTCAATGGCCGAGTCCTCATTGTCACTTTCTCGTGGGCTGACATGGTATATGCTATTGTCAACATCTATGCCCCAAACAGTGCACGAGAGCGTCAGGAATTTTTCTTGCCAGTCTAATCCCTCCTGCTGCTCCCCTAGACCCTTTCGTAGTCAGAGACATGAACTGTTGGCTAAACACTCCAATTGACTAGTGGCCTTCCTCCTCCCACGCCCCCCAGGGTCATGTTGAACTCTTCATTTTAAAAGCCACCCTTGGGTTGATGGATGCGCTGCCACAGCAAGCCCCGCTGCTCGAGAACATGATGCGCCCCCACGTACACAACAGCCAATTAAGGTCCATTTCCTGCATTGACCAAATCCTTACGCCGGCGAAATTCCAACCCCACATATCCCACTTCAAAACAACAAAAATGGAATTCTTTGACCACCGACTGGTCTCAATAACCTACCACCTACCTGTCACAGCAGCAAAGGCCCCACATTGGTACAAAATCCACCCCCCCCCGAGCTCACATTGCCAGGATTTTCCACTTGGGTGATATCAGCAACTTTGGCAAAAGAGTTTGTTGCACCATTTTGCGTGGACCCCATTTCCACATGGGCAACCTTCAAAGAAGATACCATCCGCCACTCTCGCCACCTCTCCTTCAGATGCTCATGAGCCACATCAGCTGTCACTTCGCACGCTCTGGCAGAGTTGGCACTCCTGGAGTTAACATCCCGGCTACAGGATACAGCTCTGCATGGGGCTGGGAGTGGGAGGAGGCAGCCGCACATCTCAACATGCTCAAATAGGCAACACAAACATTAGATCTGTGTTCAGTACAGGGCCAAACACATCACAAAAGGCGACAAGTGCACCACATATATTTAAAAAAAATTTACACCATGCCAGAGCGTGGCCTGCACACAGGTGTGAAGATCAGATGATTCCATCGCGGATATGCCAGCTGAAGTGGCAATCAAAACACAAAAGTATTACTCTGAGTTGTACCAATCTGATTCAACTTGGCCAGCTGAAGTGGCGGAAATTCTTGACTGAGCCCACATCCACACTGTTTCCTGATACCCGGAAATAATGAATTTGATTACTCCAAATGAATTATGGACAGACATCCGCGGTGCACCAAACTGAAAATGCCCAGGCCCGGATGGCATTCCATATGAATTCTACAAAAAGTACTTCAAATATATATCCCCACAACTGTTGGCCTCACTTAACCTGATCCTTTTGGAAACGCGCCTCCTGCCAGGTGGACAAGAGGCCTTCACCATCACACTCTTCAAGAAAGGGGACAAGTTAGACTTAGCCAACTGGCGCCCCATTTCTTTAACTAACATGGATACAAAAATTTTAACAAAAATCATGGCTAACCGTTTAGGGATTGTAGCATCTGCAACCATCTCCCCAAAACAATTCAGTTTCATACCCAGAAGGTCGATTTGTGACAACGTGCACTCTGTGGCTAACGCATGCCAGTCCACAGCCTCTGGGGCACTTGTATACTTGGACCAACAGAAAGCCTATGATAGAGTAAACTGTGAATACCTCAGGGCCTGCCTCCATCAATTCCGCCTACCCCCTCGGTTCATCAACTGGGTAACGCTGCTCACAGAATCTGCAACAATGGCTGTGCGCGTCCCTGGCTTCCTAACGGAAGTAGTCCGCCCTCAAAGGGGCTTGCGACAAGGGGACCCCCTTAGCCCACTCTTATACAACTTCAGCCTTGACCAATACTTTGAAACATGAATTCCCAACTCACTGGGGTCCATGTTCCAGGCCAAGCCCCAGTCAAGATGATGGCGTTTGCAGATGACTGTGTGGTTGGGGTGTCTAATAATAAAGATGCACGCGCACTTGAAGCTCTCATTCAGGAGTATTCATGGGTAAGTAATGCTGCACTGAACACTTCCAAAACTGAAATCATCCTCCTTGGTCGGGATCAAACCTGCTGGGCCTCAGCGACCAATGCCCAGCCCGGCCCATCTGCTCGCACATGTGCTCGCCCTCCCTGCTCACCCCACACCGCCCCACTAGTGCTCCCCTTCATGCCACGCCCTACCATAGGGCCTGTCCGCCATCTGGGCATGTGGATGGAGGCAGGCGGATACGCATCAGCAGTAATGGAGAGTTGTATTCTAGACAACGTGATGAAGCGCATCACCTCCCTCAGAGCCCACCCTACTTCCCTTACTGGCAGGGTCGTATTGGCCAACTCTATGCTCCTCTCCAAAGTCTAGTTTGGAGCCCACGCCATCACCTTCTCCCCAAGCATCTTCAAATCCTTGCATGCCCTGCTGCAAGGATGGCTTTGGTCAGGCCGCCCTCCACCAGTACGGTTAGAAGTCATGTTTGGCCCTTATCATCATGGTAGCATGGGCCTGCTTGACTTCAGAGCCCATGCGGCCAAGATCTTGGGTACCTGGATTGCGGCCATCACTGCCCCTACACTCCCCTCCCAACACTGGTCCTGCGCGGCCTTCTCCAACTTCTCCCACGCCTTGGGCCCCAACAATCCATTGAACCCCCACTCCCTGATGAAATACCTGGCTTCACACCCATCGGCCACAGGTCCTCATGGTACTAAAACCCACTACAAACGAATCATCCTCTCCATGCAGAGCGCTGAGTGGATAATTTGGATTAGTAAAAATACAACCCGAAGAGGCCGCCCCTCTCCTCAGATCACACAAGAGGTACAAGGGCTACCCATTCAAGATGGCGTGATCCCCACACGGCCCCATGTCCTATCCAGGGTGGACTACCTGGACATGATGGACATCCCTTACTCCATTGAGACCCAAAAAACCATCTGGAAATACGCTCACCATCCTCTGTTGCAGCCTCAAATCCGCTCCCATGTGTGGCGCTGCCTGAGGCGGGTGTACCATACAGCTGAGCGCTCTAACGCTTTACACTCATCCTGCATCGTGTGTGGCCAGTATGGAACGCTGTTCCACCACCTGGAGAAGTGCCCCACCTCTAAAGTGATATGGCGCAAAGTTCAACGTCTACTGGGCCAGAATCAAACACATCCCTTCAGTCTGTCAAGAGATATGTATGCTATATCCATGGTATCCCCCCTTCCACCCTCCCTCTGTGCTCTAGTGGTTGCAATCGCCATGTGGACCATCCACACAATTGTCTTGGATGCCATCGCAGGCTCCACCCCCACCCTCCCAGAAGCTGTCCACAGATTCCGATCTCATTTGGTAAACCACTTTCAGGTGTGGATGTTTGGATACCTCCCACCGCGTCACCGACAGCTGGTCTCCTCCTGGTTCCCAGTTTGGTTCATAAAATCAGACCCTTTCCTCCACACGTGTTCAATTGTGGCTACGGCCCCTTCACACGTTCCCTCCCCCTCCCCATAAGTGGCATTCCCGCTGGCAACAAGAGATAGCATCGCTTCTCTGGGGTGCCTTCCCTGTTACTAAGTTTTGTTTCTTTTCGGGTCAAATTTGGAAGTGTCCATCCCATGGTTGGCCTTCCCATAATAAATTTAAATTTAAAGATTTAAATTCCTAATCAGTTTTAATTTGGATATTTACATAATCCTTAGTATCTATTGTGCGGGTCACTCCTCTTGCACATCCCAAGTCAAAATTGTCCTTGGCAAACATTTCTTGGTATATCTCTGATAAAACTAAAAATTTGTCCTTTTCTTGTTCATTTAGTTCTCCCAAATCAGCCATAGCAATGACATTATGAACGCTAATTTGGTTCATCATGGGAAGCCCTACTCCTCCAGGGCTCCAAACTTAAGGAAGTATTCATCTCTGTATAGGGATTAAATGGAGATTGGCAACCACCTGGTGTCTTTTGATAAGAGTGGATGATTGTGTATGTTTGCGCAGAGGATATTGATTTTTTGATGTCTGGGAATAATTATCCCAGTGCTATGTTAGATCGAGTCAAGTTCATGCTCAAGGCTGATAAACTTCACCATATAGTCCTTTGGAGATCTAAATTGTCAACAAACTTTGAGACAATTGCCTGCATTACAGAGTCCCATGTTATCTTCCTATTATCTCGAAGAGGTATGCCCTAGACTCTTGGATTTGTGTTGGTGAGACTTAATACAACGCTTCAACTTAGAGTATTTGATAGGAATTATACCATCCTGATAGGCCAAATTAATTAACTTATTAGGCTTTTTTAGTCTCTATTTTACGCCTTTTGTATAGTAATTGTGATGGTTTGGTTCAAGATAGTAAAGGTGTCATCTTTATGACTAGTAACTATTCCATATTGTCCCATAAAATTGGTGCTAATAAGGATCTTATAGCTCTAATTAGGCAGAAATATATCTGGGGCAGATACCACTATGGATCTAAACCTTATAGGAAAGGCACTATATGCCCCAAGAGCTCTAGTGATATGTGTTCCTGCTGTGCCATATTATTGACCATGTGCAACATCCGGAGCTATCCCCAACTTCTTCACCAACTTAGTGCTGACAATATTAATAGGAGCACCACTGTCAATAATGACCCAATCACTGATCTTATTAACAGCAATATTGGCATAAATACACTCATAGTATTGTTCAGAAGTGTTTATTAGATGAATAGCATTAAAGTTGTCTGACCCTTAGTGTGATTTAAGGCAAGAGCAGATTTCAGGGAAAAGTTTTTTCGCCAGTGTCTGCATGGGTATTATGACCTGTACATTATTTAATGAGGGCAGATTACAGAAGCGAGTAGTTTCAGGATAAAGTTAAAGTCTGTAATTTGCTTATCATAATGTTTAGCTAATTCAAATTGGGCTTATTCTGAAGCTTTTCTTGGGTTTTGGCTTTTTCTGGAACTGGTTGTGACTAAATGCACATTATTGGCCATAATACAATGCTTTTAATCTTTATCAAATAAGATCTGACATAAAAATTTTGTCAGCGTTGGGAGAAATGTTTCCATTATGATTGGTGCCAGAAGAGCATTTTACCTCTACACTACCTTCCTTTTCCCAATTCAGAACATTTTTGACTTGAAGAGCCACATTGACTCCAGGTTTTGTGTCCATTCAAGTATTAAATTTGTTCGTGAAGTGCCCTTTTTTACCACAATGCTGGTAAGTAATAGCGCTGGGCTTGGGACGGTCAGATTTCTAGTCATGAGAGTTCTTTTTTCTCCCCTGATAATGATATGCATTATTTTTCTTTTGTAGATAATGCAACCACTGCAGGTTGTTTAGCTGATTAAGCACCTCAAAACTGTTTGCGCAGCAACATAAATAGTTCACCAGCCTGTTTGTTTCCATATCACAATTAAAGGCAGGAATTATGACACGTTCCAAATTGCAATAGGGCTTTACAGTGTGTTTCATTGAATTTTTGCATCGAATTTGGTCATGATATTTGATCCAAGGAAGATTTGGGCTTCATGGTAAAATTTTCAGCAAAGTCCTTAATGGACTCAGTCGGTCTGGACTCAATATCTAAAAGCTCTGCCTTGCAAGTCAAACATTTTTGGACCCTTTATTTCCTAATTTCAGCCTGTTTAGCCTCATCATAAGACAAATATTCACCTATGTAGGGTTTTTTTAAGGTATACACTGTGCGAATCCAGACAATTGATAAGGGATGTTGCTTTTTTGTGGTCTGGCGCTCCTCTCATGGCCTTCTAGAAAAGCTTTGATAAAAATTATTATTTCCTTCTTTGGTAAAAATTTGGGAAATTAAAAAGTTTAAAATTGTCTTTAACTGTGTCCTTAACAGGAGAGGCAGTTTCTCTTCTCAAATTTGACTGACTTGGGGAGCTTTTGGGAGAATATGTTGTTGTGAGATACTCAGAGTGGACATAGAAGTCAGTATGCGAGGAACAGTTTGTGCATTTGTCATGTCCATTTTACAATCTTCTTACGCCTTATACTAATCCTCTGAATCGTTCACTTCTATTTTCCAATATTGGGACTGATGCAACTTATGAGTACAACTTTACATGTTTTTGAAGCCGCATATTTATCCTTCCCTACCCAAGATTAGTTGCACATTTGCAACTTCTGTCCTTTAGAGTGCCCACAACTTGATTGGTTAATTATGATCAGCTTCAGACATTGCCAGTTTGGCTGAAAGTGCCTCCATATCTTGGATATTTTCTTCCTTTTAATATTAGTGAGCGATAGCCAGTTCTATATATTATTTCCTTGTTAAACAGATGGTATTTGAAGTATGAAGTTTGGCAATAATTGACCATACGTTGGGTAATTTGGCCTTAAATTTAGAATTTTCTGGTTATTCTATTTGAATTGGAGGTAATCAGGAAAAAGCTTAAATATCTTTCTGAGTTGCATTAAACTTGGACTGATTATATTTTCAAATATTACGTTCACTTCTAATTCTTGGATGTTCTTCCTTGTCACATGGCTCTGCTGTAGAAAGTTCTAAATAGTTGAAGCTATGTAATGGAATTGCATTTCAAGTCTGATGCAGTGGTTGGTAATATCCGTTTCCGCTGGTTAGAAAATCTTCTTTGTGTAGCACTTCCGTTGCTATTTTTAGGACACCTTCATTAATTTGAGATATTAGCTTGTCAATCCACCCTGGGCTTCTGCCACAGCTTAAATTAAAACATTTGCATTGCGCACTTCTGCAAAGCATAAATAAGGCTTTTCTAGCAAGCAATATCTGGCAGACCATTACTCCTCTTGGACATGGTGGAGGTGGGAAAGCCCAAGATTTTGGTGCTCGAATTCATTGAGCATGTTTAATAGATGGCTGCATAAACCTAGACAAATATTTATTTGTTTTGGCATGGTTTTCATGAAGTCTTATGGCTAAGGCAGCCATGGTCAACTCTCTGTACTTTTAATAAATTTCATTCTTCAAAGCTTGGTTTTTCAGCAATTAATAGAGACCAATTTCGGATTAATTGCTGAAAAACCAACCTGATAACTGCAAATCAGTGTTTCCAGAATTTTCTTGATAATGGTCTGGGAAAATCGGCTAGATTGATGATAATGTTGGGTCTGACCCAGTTGATACTAATTCTAATGAGTATTTATTTCCCTCCTCATTGTTGGAATGACTTTTTGTAAAATGGTCATGTATTGAATATCGCAAGATTCCATCTCATTTTCACTGTAATTTTAAGCAAATTCTGAAAGCTGATTGGCCATGTTCAGATTAGGCAGTTGTAGTTTGAGTGAACACCAAAAGGTTAAGTTTTTAGCCAATGTTGTAAGCTAAAATGACTTAACAAGGAAATTAACGATATATAATCGCTTTATAAAAAAACCTTGTGCTTTAATTTTGGAAGCAAATCTCTGAAAATATTTAATAATAGTCAAGTAACTATGGTACACTCACTGTTATTAAGTCTATTGGCAACAACATTTAGGAGACCTGTCTTCATAATAAAAATAGGAATTTATTCCTTATAATCAGGACTAATTCTCCATCTGGTATAACTGAGCACTTCACTTTGGGAAGTATAAACATGCACAACTATCTAATGTAGATGATAGTCAGCAGATAAGAACTACAGACAGACTATAGATGGACAACAATAGCTAAGCTATAGTACAATTGTTATTAATGATCAATAGATAAATAATAGATAAATGGTTTTTATTAATTGGACAGGTGCCAGCATTATATACCTACCAAGCATCTCAAGACCAAACTCATATATTTGAAGATCTATTAATATTATGCCAATTATTTGCTGGTCATGGCAATAATCATAAATATCCCCAAGTCAATTTGGCCCATGAAATGACTAAAATACAATCATTTAACCCTGATTGATAGCAATTCTAATCTCAAAATCAGGGTGACTTTAAATAAGAAATTCATCTTAAAGTCTTCCCAATTAGAATTATGTCATAACTCAATGAATAACAACAGATGGGGAAATTAAAATATAAGACTAATAAATATGATGCACCCCTAATCAGGATGTTGGTAGGCCTTCCATAGTATTAAGTATGCCCTTATTCAGGCCATCCTTTTTCAAGTGCTTAATAAATATACTTCATTGATTGAAACCACAATTTCATCTTAGTGCATTATTAGTGCACTAATTTAGAAGGTACAATTTAATTAAAGCCATAAGCCCACATTCATTAAAGTGGCCTCTTAATTTGCCATAATAATATTTACCATTGCTATTATTTTCTATGATAATCAGGAGGTTCTAGTAAAATTTAGCGAGTTTGAGATGAATCTGAATATGCAGATTATGCAGATAAATCAGTAAGGACAAGGGATCAATCATTGGGAGTAATCTATCAGCATTGATGGTTTTCTTGAGAAAATTTATTTTTGAGTCAACCATTAAATTCTAACAGGGATGTTTTTAAGGGTGAACAAAAACTTGATAGATGTTAAATAGGTGCCCACAAAAGTCTTGGAGAAAAATGGAATTTTTTTGGGGTAGATTAGTATGAAAAAAGACCTTTAAATCATCTAGGAGACCATCCATAGCTCTTTGGAAGATAGAAGGGAATTAAATAATCACTGCGGCATTTGGGTTAATTCAAACATCCCTTCATTTGCAATAAAAACACTTGGCTCAATCCTCAGGAGCTAGCTCAATCTTCTAGTACCCTTTGACAAAATCCCTTGAATAATGGTATTGGGCCTCAGCTAGGAGCCAAAGTGAATCATAGATGTGAGGGAAGGGATAGCTATCTTATCAAGTCACTGCGTTAAGCATACAATAATCTATGATGACATGATGACACATACCCTTTTTTAAACAAGCAAAAGTGGAGACGCCCAAAGACTTTGTAAGGCACTAACACTAAAATTAACACTCCTTGAGTTTAATGGTGACCTGCGTCTCTTCAACCTTGCTTCTTTGGTAGGGATGTGAGAGTATGGGTAGGGAGTCCCCTGTCTCTACATTGTGCACAACCCTCTTCATCTTGATGAAATCTTACGTGGATGTGAAGAATAGGTCATAATATTTTTCCAAGAGCTCATGATTCTTCATCCTTTGTTCTGGGTAAGGTCTTTCACTATGGAGGTGGTGACAAGAACTAATGTGAGAGGTTCTTTGAAATTTAAAGTCAAAGAGGCTTCTGAACCACAGACACAGCTGATGTTGTTGACTGGTACTAAGCGTAAATAGGCGATTGGGGTACTCGGGCCAATGGTATAGGCCTTCATATTCAGGTTTTCCAGCAATATAAAAATGGAGCCAGTGCATGCAGGGTCAATGATACCAGGGAAGGTTAAAAACTCTTTTGTGGAAATAATTTAGCCCCACAGATTTCCAGAATAAAAACAGGTGGTATATTCATTAAATTCGGGTTTAAACTATTTATGTGACCCTAGGGTTTTTGGGTTCTGGCGTATATGCAGCTATTCTTTCAGTTCATCTACCACATGAGGGGGTAGTTTCACATGCGAGCCTCAAACGTGGAAGTTGAGCCGATCAATCTGGTTTCAGGTATTAACAAGCAGGTATAAGTCTTTAAGTGCTCCATGCCATCCTTGGCTGTCTAAAACACCAAGGGAATGCGGGTACTGAGCAAGGATAAAAATCCTTCCACGTAATAATTTGATGGCATCATATTTTTAAATAAATTGAGTGTCCATAAATAAATCATAGCTAGGGTTATCCAGAGCTATGGCTGAGGCTTTTAGTGTAATCATTTCAAACTGGAGGGGAGCACAGATTAGGCTTTTATGGATTTGATTCATTGAGGACCAGCAGTTCCATATTGATGTAATGACGTAGATTTGGCGCAATCTTCATTCCTAATTTAATTTAGACAATATTATGTTGACTGTGTACTTATATATATTATGGAAAAGATGGAATTATATGAAACTTACTTTGCAACACAGGAGACCAAACTATCAAATTGAGGCAAAAGGTTGAGAAACATGAATGACTCATCGTAAGAATAAGAGGAATTAATTAGTTTACTATTAATATTGTTCAACTATTGGTTCTAGGGTTTTCCAATGGTGTCCTTTCTGGGGCTTTCAGTCTTGAATATAGACATAATGGGGGAAGTGTCAGCATTAAGAGCCTCTGTCTTCATGCTGACAACTCTTTACCCAATAGTTTGCATTATGTATCTTCCTCCCAATGTTTATATCACTTTTCCATGGTGTATCAGCAGCCTTTACATGAAGAGTAAGTGGTACAATTCTCTTCTTGGCCTCCAGCACATGCGCTCTAGGTCTAGGTGAAGCTCAAACCGTAAAGGGGTTCTAGTCTAAAATGACCATATGGATCTCGTTGAGTGCCTCTTTGATGTCAAAAATGCTAGAAAAGTTTCGCTTAAGTCCTATTATATGAAGTTGAACATAAGGCCAAAATTTGAGCTTAGAAAGGATGGCGGTAATAATGTCATATAATGATTTTCGATTGGTAATAACTATTTGTTGTGCGATTGCATAAATGCTACATGAGACTCAGAAAATTTACTCCTTTGTTAGGCTGAATGGCCATGAAGGCTTGCTTTCTGACTAATGAGGGTCTGATCAGAGCCAATTTCATACTAAGCAGACTTGACCTGAATTTAGGTTTGAAGTTCATTAAGAAGGGGTTCATATCTAGTACTAAAAAAAGAAGGGGTTCATAATCTCATGAGCTTCCCCACATAGGCAGGAATGATATGCTTAACCTTTTGGAGATTAATGGCCTCTTCAATAGTGCTTCTAAGCGTTAAAAAATGACGCAATGCTTTCTTGACTTAGAAAGAATTGTTCCTTGGAGTTATGCTTAAAGTTGACACAACCAGTTCAGAGAGGTCATGGATGCCAGATTTAATAATCTGATTAGGCTCAGTGGACACTGACTTGGCATATGCGCAGGAGGCATGATGAAACAATTGATGTAAAAGTTTCTCTAAGTCTTCATGCAAATCATTTAAACATTGATTGAGCAAGTTAGTGTCAACCTTCTGATTAATTTGGGACATTAAGTCTTACTTTTGGTCTCACAGAAACTGACACAAGCATCCAAATTTGTGAATTTGTGTTTCATCTCATTGAGATGTTTGTCAGTAAATTTCATTAACTCCCATACATTTTACATGTTGAAGTCAAGTTAACCTAAAGTGAAGCAGGATTGATGGGGCTTCCATCAGGATGAACTCCACACCCTCAAGCAATGATTTTAATTTTTTTCTGAATATCCTCCAATTTTTTGAGCTTTTCGTCATGCATGGGATCCTCAAAGCCTTCAGCAGTTGAGCTGGTGACCCAGGGGGCCCAGGGGCCCTCTGGAGCCTGGTCGTTCCTCAGACCCCTTGGGACCTCTGGGACCTTCAGGACCTTTGGGACTTTGGGCCCCCATGACCCTTTGGTGACAGAGTTATCTCAGCGCTGAAGCAGATCAAGCAGGGCTTCTAAATGACTCAATTTTTTCATCAAGTTTGATTCCAAAGTTTAGGTTTGGGCGGGAACCTTCAAAGTACATCGTGAATGTACTCAAGTACCTCAGAGACCACGCCTTGTAGCTGCTGAGTAAGGTGGGTATCCATATATTCAGAGATTCCAGATTCCAACAGGGCATTATAACCTCTGGCGTCATTGATGAGGCGGCGGATATCCTGGATAGCTTCCCTATTGTTGTGGACATAAGTGAGGCAATTTTGTAAAAATTGACCAGATTGGAATTAAGGCTCTGTACTAATTCTAGCTGGCAAAGTATATCTTGACATGGTCTCACCAATTAAGGAAGTATGTAGGGCTGGATGTACAGACTGCTGGTGGTAGGGTTCCTCTCCACTAACAAACTCATTACTAGCTAGGGCAGCTAATCCATAAACTTTGCATTTAGGAGGGGACAGCAGAAGCTCGCAAATGACTAGAGTGGGTCTCATCAGAATAAATCAAATTAAGAAGCTGCTGGATGGTTTTGGCTAGGTTATCATTTTAGAGGTAGAATTTACTAGGATTCCTCATGAGAGAATGAGCTCAAATTGTAGCCTGGGATTCTAGGATCTTTGGATAAATTGGTTGTACCTCAAATTGTAAAGTATTAACCCAATGAGTAAAGAAATTCCCCTTGGGGGAGGGGACCTATTATTAGTGTTCTCCTCCGTGTTACATAGTTGATGTTCTTACTGGTTACAGCTCAGGGTTTTCCTGTAATGAGCACCAGTTTATGGGGTTTCACAAGGAAAACTTAGATATCAAAAATTTGGGGTCCCAGAGCATT
>JAKSZP010005763.1:0-66746 GCA_022478985.1 Massospora cicadina | reverse complement strand
ACTAAAGTGTTATCATTAACAATCTATCACCCCAGCCTACAAGAAACTCCCTTCCAACTTTCTCCTTTTAAAGCCATGTCTTTAAGCAACTCCCATACCAGCTTACCCACCATTCCTTATACCTGGACACCTCTAGTGTCCTTGTCATACTGGGCTAAACCCCTTGGTTATGCTAACTCATGGTTAGCTACCCCCAGCCAGGTCAGTAGTACACCAGTTCCTGACAACTTGGAACATGTGTTCCATCACCTTGCTAACACTAATATCAAAATCAAGCCTTAGAAGAATCACTTTTTTAGAACAAATAGAATACCTCAGGTTTGTAGTGGATTCAAAAGGGCATAAACCACAGCTGGCAAAGATGGAAGCAATAAAGCAGGATGACCCACCCAGGTAATAAATGGAATATTTAAGTGTTTCTGGGGATGGTTGGGTACTTATAATAGTTTATTCTCAACTTCAGTTATATTGGGGCACCACTTTTTGAGCTGTTAAAAAGATGCCTCTTTCAATTGAATGGAACAATGCCAAAAATGATTTTAATGTGTTACAAACTGCGTTAGTAAGTGCACCCATTTTGCAATATCCCAACTTTGACAAACAATTCATAGTACAAACAGATGCATCTCTCACTGCTATAGGGGCAGTATTATCCCAGAGGACGACGATGGCATGGAGCATCTTGTCAAATTTTGTAGTTGAACCTTGAACTGTCACAAATGAAACAACACTGTGACCAAGCGAGAGTGTTTGGCAGTGATTTACATGTACAAACAGTTTCAGGTATATCTACATGGGGTAAAATTCCATGTGGTGATGGATCACGCTTCCTTGCACTGGCTGAAGAGTCTTAATGAACCAAAAGAACGGCTCACACATTAGACACTAAAGCTTCAGGCATACGATTTTGAGATTATACACCTTCCAGGAGCAAAACATCAAAAATGAGGATTGTCTTTCATGACTACCAACGGTTGCTATCATGGCAGATTTGGCTGACATTATGTATGAGAAGATGGTGGTGAACCAATATCATGATGAGCTGCCGCAAGTAATTAAGGTACTAGATGGGCTTAGGCAGGATACTTTCCTATGTGAGGGGGAACTATATAAGCGGATTGGAGACTCAACGCTGAGTTTCCCTAAACCTTCCACTAGACCTGCAATCATTATGGTTGCCCATTTGATGGTAGGACATGGAGGATTGCAGAAAACGTTGGAGTTATGACCTCACTACTACTGGGTGAGCATACATTACAATGTATTAGAAACGGTAAGTTATTGCCATCACTGTCAAGTGGAAAACTCATTCCATAAGAAGACCACATACCAGCTGGTAAGTCCCAATTCACCTGGCACACCGTTTCCCTTGATGTATTGGGACCTTTGCCAACTAGCACCAACTGACCTAAGTATATAATCTTCACAATTGATCATTTGACAAGATGGGTGGAGGCCAGGGCCATTAACAACTTGGTGTGGTCACTACTGCTAAGTTTATTTTGGAGTGCGTTATACAGCAACATGGCTTCCCGCAATTCTTTCTAATGGACAACGGAATCAATTTCACTTCACACATCTTGCCCAAGTTGAAAAAGTTGATGCAATTATGAAGTTTTGACCACCCCCTACTATCCAGAATCAAATGGAATGGTGGAACAGGTCAACAGAACCTTAGTGAACATACTTTATAAGTTGGTAAAGGATCAACCTTTGGAATTGAGTACTCTCCTACCTACAGCTGTGTTTTCATATAATATCAGCTATCTTTCATCCACTGGTAAGAGCCATTTCCAACTGCTGTATGGTCAACATCTGACTCTGCCTGCTTTGCTTTACTCATGTGTAGAGGACACTGGTGGTGTGGACCCTCAGCAATATTTGATTTATCTTATGGAAACGCTTATCAAGCTAAAAATGGAAGCCTATTCCACCAGTTTGGCCAAAAAGATTTGCAATCAGGTGTCTGACCAGAAAAAATGGAACGGACTTCCGTTGTTTTCTGTAGGGGATCAAGCCCTATTCCATGACCAACACGGATTTGGGCGTAAAAACAAGCTCTCTAACATCTGGGCTGGGCCATTTGAGATAATCAAGAATACTGGCATGGACGCCTACACCATTAAGAAATCTGCAGGGGGTCAGATTATCAACTGAGTTCACACAAAGTTCCTTTGAGCATATATGTAATAAGAGCATATTGTCCAGCCAAAGAGGGGGGGCAATGCTGAGAAATTGATATGACATGATTTCCCGCTACACATTCTGGAAGACCAGAGTGTGAATTGAGATGAGTCTCAATCTTGATGGAAAAGATATATGACAAGCAAATCAATCAAAGTATCAACCGCTCACTAAGTAGAGGGAAATCATGTCAAGATTTTGAGATAGATGAGAACTCTTAGAAGAGGGAAAACAAATAGGAGATTACCAATCTGAGGATGCATCTGAAATGGGGGAACTGAGATTTAAAGAGTTGAACGGAGGATTGAGGAGTAGGTCTTGTTCTTTTAGTAGGTTGTTGCAGATAAATCTGTGATTATTTGAAAATTAATAAAGGGTCAATAGGGGCAATCGCTCCATATATCATTTATATGGTTTTGTTAGAATTGTCGATCTTCATATCATCTGATTTGATTACTCAGTAGCTATTACCCTGTGTAAACCAACTCGGCGGAATCAAGATTTTTATGCCAAGAATTAATAAATTGATATGCCCTATGCGCACCAAGTCCTTTGGCACTCCATTGGAGGTAAAGTAAATTTGGGATCCGTTGCCACAGAAATTTGAATGTCTCCTCTATCATATCAACAAAAGTCCCATAGTGCCACATAAAATTAGCTTTTAAAACATGTCATAACTATCATTTTGTAACACTATTGCTGGGGCTACAAGGAAAATCAATCTGAATTATAATGGAATTGCACTGTATGCTCCTTCAGAGACCGTGGTATCTGCTCCAGCAGTTCCATATACCATCTGGTTTTCTATATCCAGCTTTAATGTCAACTTAGTCACCAACTTAGTCAAAACTATGTTAACTGGGGCACCTGTATCTATTATAGCGTGGACTTGGGTTTTGGCTACCACAATGTCACAGTACGTATATTCTGAATATGATGCATCTTGACAGGGTACCATATGGACATATAATAAATCTCTGTTCCCAAGAAAACTTGCAATCCCCTCACCAACTTTGGGGTAATTTTGTTGATAGCGTTGAATGGAAGATTGATGATTACTCTTTGCAAGGAAAGCGAATCTGCAGAGGGGTCCAACTTTTCAGTGGAAACTTGGTCAAACATAGGCAAGCATATGGTATGGGCTGCATCTGAAATCCTTCTTTTGCTGCAGTTTTGGGATGCACTTGTTGCACAATATTCACCCCTCCAACAGGCTGCTGATATAGGAATGTATCATTGTACTGGAGGGCTCCCATTGCATATACTTCAGTAGATTCAGATGTGATGTTTAAATTTGGGATAGCAGAGGTAGAGAGTCCCATCTCTACTCAACTCTGAATTTTCCCTGATTTCATTGATCCTGCTGTACATAATGGACCTGTCAATTGGGGCAGCCTCATTCTAGGTACCCAGGGTGACCATATTCAAAACAATTTACCCCATAGGGCCTGCGCTATTGAATATTGTAAGTTGGTTCATGCAAATAGTTGTATGGAAGGTGATCAGCATAAACAGGACCAGTTTAATAGAATGACTGCTGATGGACAGCATAATTAGGCCCAGGGTGGTAGTTAGACTGTGTATGATAAGCAGGTTTTTGTGGACGTTTAACTTCTGAGGTCAGCTTGGCTAAATCTGTACTGGACAGGTAAATTTCCCCAAATAAAATGGTATGGCAATGGTAGTGGAAGGGTCACACTCAGTATTGGGTGGAGGGAAGTTGGTGGATATATGGTGCAAGAACTGAACAATTTTAAGCAAGGGCATGTCTTCATCTAACATTGGGGTCATGACGTTGTACATCTCACGTATAGAAGCACAGTGGAGGTCATTGCAATGCAAAAGTCAGATTTGATAAAATATCTTCCCCATTTAGCACATGGGCTTCCACCATGAACCAATAAGCAAATGCAGTGAGAGTCACATTATGCTGAAACCCAAGGGTCAAGAATTCAGCCTTCTGCTGTAACATCTTTGTGGTACCCCTGAACAACCGCAAAACATTTCTTTCACTTCTTAGTATAAACCAGAACTTTTTGGAAGATAACAAGTGACTTGGTCAGCACTTCCAACATCCAAGATAAATATTAACAGTTTTACTTTCTGACAGTTAGAAGCTCCTTTCATTGCAAACTTGAATCGCTTAAAGAGCCCATGAATAATCCCAGCGCAATCAAACAGAGGCAACTTATCACTACAAATTTACTGAAAAATCTTATCTGCCTTTTAAGCACAGCATCTAAGGCAATCATAAGTTCCATGTATTTGACTGGGGTAGTACATCATGAAAATCCTCTATCCATGCAATCCTGATGCGCCATGACCAGCAACTGAAGATTTATTTTGTGTTTTTGATTAATAGGTCCCCTATAGTAGCACCACTAATATAAGATTGCCGGTATCTTGGAGATACTCTGCAGGGGTATACACAGGGTTAAGCCCTCTGAGCAATAGGTCTGACAATTTGATGATCGTCATCCTTGAAAAAGGTAATAACTTTTAATAAATACAGAGCTATTGCTCCTATGACACTCTTTTATTTATCTTAATAAAATACAGTGGATCCTCACTGCTCCACTCACTCTAAACTAACAACAACCTTACTTATCAATTTTCTCATCTTATCTATATCTCAATGATTTTAGATGATACCATTTCCTCAGCTCAGTGATTCATCTTGCTGTATCTCATTGATTTTAGCAATTCTTCATTCATTAAGTTCTTGATTGTCTAATTTGAGGCGATTTACCACTATTCATCATACATCAATATCTCCTAATTGCCTCATATTGAAGTGATCCAATAATTATCCATTCTATCTTGATACCACCTCATCTCAAGATGCTCTAAAAATCATAACTCATACTCAAGCTTTGTGGATTCTACCCATTCCACCATAAAAATTAAGGTTTATCATCCAGTCATATCAGAATTGTGACAGTGATATTATATTGCAAAGATTGCAAAGGCCACAAGTTGATAAAACTAAATTGTGATAAACTAGAATAGTGCAATATGTATCCTTAATGTTACCTTTGCAGCCAGGTATATTCAAATGGCAAAATTTAAATATCTGATAAGCTATAAATAAATTTACTTCTATATAATACATAAACAGAAAACAGCTAGTGCAATATCTATCCACAATTGGCAGTACGTTATTTATTAATGCGTCTACATTGCAAAATTTGACTTACAACAATTGGATACATGAACTCTTAGGCCTTCTAGTATTTATAATGGTAGCCATCAAGCATTGTCCTAATATCCAAAGTTTTATTTGCATCAGACCATGTAAAATTTAGTTGCATATATAAACAGGTAAATATTATACTGAATGAATACTAAAGTAATACCCAAGGTGCATCTTACAAATACTAGACAATATTAGGTTATCTTGGATAATTTGTATATCAGTTTATTTTTCATAGTTAAGATAGCAATATATATATACTAGAAATAACCATTTATGTATATAAAATAATGTAAACAAAAAAGTAATTTAGTGTAATTTTTAACTATAAACTGATGGCCCACTAGATTCCTATTGAGAGGTAAAAATTAAACTTTAAATTTTATTTAACTGAGGTAAGCTGACCAGGGGACAGACATTACTGAATATATGTGAAACTAAGAGAATAACTAAGAAATATAAAAATTGGGCACCCCAGGGTACTCAAGTTACCCCTGTTGCCAGCGGGACTGCCAGGTATGGAGGGTTGGTGCACTACTCCAAGGGGGTTTCCCCTGCTATGGAGCAGGTGTGAAGGAAAGGGTCTGTGTGGAGGAACCAGATTGGGAACCATGATTATATGAGCGCTTTTTGTCTTGGTCTCATATATCCATAGAGCCAGGCTTGGAAGTGCTCTAGTAAGTGGACATGGAATCTGTTAATACTCCCATGAATGGTTGGGACCGTGCCCTTGAACGCATCTAATGCAATAGTGTGTATTGTCCACATTGCAATGGGTAATATTAGGGAGCGGAGTGTAGATGGGATTGGTGACTCAATCTGGAGCGCGAAGATACTCTTTGATACTGAGAATTCCTGTTCATTTTGAATCTTGAGCAGGCGTGCGACTTCCTGCCATATAGCTTTGGTTGGGGGGCATGTTTCCAGGCGGTGATGTAGGGATCCCTCCCCTCCACATACTGCACATGTTTTGTGGAGGGAGTTGGAGTGGTCCGCCATCCTATAGGTCCTTCTCAAACAGCGCCAGGCGTTTGCTCTTATCCTTGGTTGTAGGAGTGGGTGGTGTTTCATTTTCCACATTGCTTTCTGTGTGGTTAAATCATAGGGAATTTCCAGCATATCTAGATATTCTATCCTAGCTATGCTTGTGGTTGTTATGAGCATATTCCTCTGTGGGTGGTTTTCTGGGTTTCTTAATTTGAATTGGGGGTTGGGTCGTCCCCTTCCCTGTATAGTACCCATGTTCTCTATGGTCCATCCCATACGGCGGATAGTTCAGAGGATATGTTTGAAATGAGGGGAGGTTCCATGTGGACCCATTGCACTAGGGTGCTTGGCAAGGTATGAAAGTAGTTTGGGTGGACTAAGTGGGTTGGTTAATTTGAGCGCCTGTGCAAAGTTAGTCCTTGCTGCTCTGGACCAATGTTGTTGCAGGAGGTCTGAAGCAAGCATTTCCTTTATCCAGGCACCTAGGATGTGATTGGCATGGCTCTCAAAATCTATTAGTACCATGCCTCCACTTGAGCGTGGGCCAAATAGTGTTTCCATCTGTATAGGAGGGTGAGAGCCAGGCCACAGCCAGCCCTGGATAAGCGCGCAAATTGAGGTTATAAAGGTAGGTGAGAAGGCTATTGCATGGGCCTGATACCACAGTATTGGGAGGATGAGCGAGTTAGCAACTGTAACTCGTCCTGTTAGTCCTGGGGTTCTTCCCTTGAGGGAGGCAACGCGTTTGGATACCTGTTGTAACAGGTTACTTTCCATTGTCTCATTAGCATATCCCCCTGATTATAGCCAGATTCCAAGGTGTCAGACAGGAGTGGTGGTGGGAGGTGTTGCAAAAGGTTAATATAATTGGGTTTTTTCTTCGAGTATTGGTGTGAGGTTCTGATGTTGTAGCCCAATTGTTTGTGTATTTGCCTAAGAGGATGATTTCTGTCTTCCTTTTGTTGAGCGATGCATTGCTCACCTTGGAGTATTCCTCTAGAGTGTGTTCCAGCTGTCAGGCATCTTCATTGTTTTCTATACCTGCTACGCAGTCATCTGCAAAGGCCAGTATCTTGACTGTTGGTTGTCCTTGTGCGGTTATCCCCATGAGACGTGAGTCAGTTACTCGGAGGAGTGGGTCAAAGCTGAAATTGTATAGCAGTGGGCTGAGGGGATCCCCTTGTTTGAGCCCTCTGTGTGGTTTAATCTTGTTTGTTAGTAATCCAGGGCCGCATACAGCCATGGTTGCAGATTCTGTTAGGAGCATCGCCCATTTTATGAATCTTGGTGGGAGTTTGAAGGCATGTAGACATTCTTTTAGGCATGGCCAGCTAACACGGTCATACGCCTTTTCCTGATCCAAGAAGACCAGGGCACTAGTTGCTTTGGATTGGCAAATATTTGCAACAGGGTAAATGTTGTTCCATATTGAACGCCATGGTATAAACCCAAACTGGTTGGGTGATAGGACGTCAGATGCAATTGCGCCTAATCTAGCTGCTAGAATTTTTGTTAGAATTTTTGTGTCAGTGTTGAGAGTGCAATTGGGTGCCAGTTGGCCAGGTCCAATTTGTCACCCTTTTTATACAAGGTTATAACGTAGGATTCATGGCCTCCTAGTAATAGGCGTGTTTCCAACAAACTCTGGTTTATTGACACCAATAGGAGGGGGGCGATTTGTTGAAAATATTTTTTGTAAAATTTGTAGGGTATCCCATCAGGCCCTGGGCATTTCCTACATGGTGCACCGCGAATTGTTTCCCAAAGCTCCTCCCATGTGATAAGGGATAGTATATTGTAATTTGGTGGTGTACTTTTTATCTCAGCAGTTTGTATAAATTCTTTAATTTTTTGTGAATCTGTTGGTGTTTCACGATATAATTTGGTGTAATAACGGTGTACTTCCGCCTTGACCTCCTCATGGTCAGTTGCCATTGTGCCATTGGTCTTGCAGACCTGTGTGCATGTGGGCTGGTTTCTGCGGGAGTGGAATTGGTGGAAAAAGTATGTCAAACAGGTTTCTCCTTCCTTTATAAAAATACCTTTGTTTGATACTTTGATTCTGTGTTGGTGTTCAAAGATGAGATTGTTAAGTTGAGCAGATATCTCTGCCCATTTGCATCCCCAGTTGGAGCTATAGCCAAATCTTGGAGTATTTTTCTTTAGGTGGTCTAGTTCTACCAAGGTACGCTTGATTGTGGCTGTGTCCGCGGTGTACTTGTGTGATGCAATATGTCAGGTTTTGTTGATTAAATCTTTTTTGAAATTTTCCCATATTCCAATGGGATCTGAAGTGAATGGGGCTGTGAATTCTGGGTTTGTAGCCTTGTTTGATCCCAGTCAGATATCTCAGGCAATCTTATATTTTCTGGGTGAAGCTTTCTCCAAGGTGACACCTGTGTGTGGGATTGGGTTGGCGCTAACTGCACCGTAACTAATCAGTGATCAGAAAAATTGATCTTTTTTGTTGTAAATTTAGAGATTCTTGAGTGGTGGGATTGTGGGATGAGGATGTGGTCAATACGACTCATTGATATGAGCAGTCCCTCACGTATGTTGGGTCTTGTCATATGGGGAAGGATTGGTGAATTGGGAGGAAGAGCATCCTGTAAGCCAAGAGATGCCTTCATTGTGCAATATTCAATGTGTCCAGGTGGGTATCCCCTGGGATTAGGCCATCAATCTGTATTGGGGTTATCCCAGCAGTTGAAATCGCCTAACATGATGATATCTGGTGGGAGGGTGAGGGTAGAAATTTTTCAAAAAAACTTTTCTCTCAGTTGCAGTGCATGGTGCGTAGATACATGCTAATGAAATTATTTCATCTTGGCATGTGATTGTTGCTACCAGGACTTGACCGTGCAAGTGTGATGATGAATTTATAATTTTAAATTTTTTGTTGTTTTGGACTATCACCCCACAGTGAGATGTCCATACTGATTGTGATGGTGCGACCCTGGTTGACCAGGATTCTTCTTCCCTTATAGGCAGTGGGTTTCTTGGATGGCCAAGATGTCTACAAGAGGTTTTCACAGGAATGCCAGCTTTTTGGCTTGGGACATATGAGCCCTGGCTCCCACGATATTTAACATCCCTATTGACACTGAGGTGCCCGTGGCGCCTCAGGAGCAGTTGGGAGGACCCTCTGGTCCTATCCCACCGCGGCTCATTTTGGCCATGCTCCATATCTGTACTCCAACTCTTTCACTACCATTGTTGGTTCTCTTGATCTGACCCAATGATTTAAGGGAATTGCAGTTTTTTGCATTTGCATCAACTTTTCCTGCACAGGTCTCATGTTGATTTGATGTGGGTTGTTGATTGGATTTTATATTTTTGAGGTTCAACTTTGTTGCATTGTGCACCGCATTTTCACCCAAATTGCAGTTGCATTGTTCCTCAGTATATGCATGACTGATGACGCTTTGTGGATCAGTCTGGTTACTGTGAAAAATTTTTGACCTGAGCATATTGTTCTGATTGGTTGGTTTGGTGAATATCTGAAATATCCTCCTGAATTTGTCCATGGTTAATGGCGGATTCTGTGTGTGCCACCGCTTCAGCCGCTGCTCTCTTGCAGGATTTTTATGCTGCTTTACGCTGTTTACTTGTAACTGGGTCCACGATGGAGTATAGTCCATCTTCACCCCAGCGGAATGGGTGGTGGCCATCAGTCATTTTGGCAAAGTTTTCATTATCTTTGTCCATAGCTTCTTCACAAAAATCATTTTCCATTAAGCCCTCTTTTACAGGGCATGCATGTTCCATGTGGCCCAGTGAGCCACAGTGGTTGCAAATGGGTGGTGCATGTTCCGGTGTAACTCAGAATGCAGCTGACTGGCCCCCATCTGCAAAGTGAAATTCTGCTGTGTGGGGAATTCTGGATAAATCCTCTTCCACTTCTGGGAAGGGGTTGATTACAGTGATAGCTTTGCCCATGCACAGGTCAGGCATTAAGTGAAATTGCTGTAATTCAAGTTGTTGGATTTCTCCGTAGGCCACAAGACCTTTGCAGAGCTCCTCCTCGATTACCTTACAAGGAAGGTTGGTGGGGAGCGAGTCAAAGGAGATAAACAAAGTTTTTGCTTTGTTCCATCTGGTACATGCAGTGCACACAATTTTTTTGCCCTCAGGGAGGGCAATTTCCATGCAGATTTTTGCTGCAGCATCGGCTTCACCGGCTGTTTCAAAACCAATATTGATCCAGCTGCATCCCATGTTGTTGGTGGCTATGTACACCGCGTGAGGGAAAAGTGAAGGCTGTGCCTCACATGTTTTCTCCCACAGGGTTGGTGACTCATCCCAAGGAAGAGTCTGATCCCATGTTCCACCTTTGACAAAGGTTGGTTGAATTGAATGTACATGTATTGTGCGTGCTTTACAGTAAATACCATAAACCCAGATGGTGTCTGAGTTTGCAATTTCTTTGCAGATTGGGTTCCTGGTCCACCTCCAGGGCGTTTCTTGCCCTTAGTTGCACCGTTAAGCGCACCACTTGCTGTGATGCTTGCCCATGTTGTATTATTTTTGTTATTAAAGTTGCCCATCTTTCCTGTGTGTGATTATCCAAATTTGCTGTTCAAATCAAATTGTAGTAACTAAAGTGATTGTTACAAGAAAGAAAAGCATTAAACTTTAAATTATTAAGGCAATCTTACCAGGAAAAATACATTGATAAAATAATATGAAAGTAAGGTTGATTTAAACCTCAACAGGTTAAACTTCTGCAAAAAAAAGTTCTTATTCACCTCTGATCTGGACTCAAATTTTTCTGGGTAAATTATGGATAAGGTGTTAGTGTTGTTTGCCCTACTAACTGTCATTGGGAATCATTGGCTGGCACCACATTCAATTTTTAAGCAGGATAGAACTCATATCCTTCAGGTAAGTAGTCATATGCCCTACCAGCTTGCCTTCCATCACCTTAAAATTAACTTTAAGGAGAGTATGAATGGCCTATCCCACTAAGATATAATTTGTTAATTTTATGATCCATTTTTTCAAGAATTAATTCATGCAACTTAATAAAACTTTTGTGTGTTGCTTATACATGTTCATATACTTACTTCTCTATTTTGATTAAAGAATATACTCCAGAAGTTGGGATAAATTTTTTGCATTTTTTACATTTTTTCTTAGATTTTTATGCATTTTACTAGAAATAGACAAACAATCTCTATCATTCTATTGGTATAGTATCAGAAGAGTATTAATAATGAACTATGAAAAGATTAGGAGTCTATCTTGTATAGTCTTTGAGAAATGAGGTTATTTGTCTGAAAAAGATAATTTTTCCAAAATTGCAACTTGGTTAATATAAATTATTTAATCAAGATAATTTAACTGCAATATAAAGTGAAAAATCACTTTTAATAAAAACAACTGTTAAAAACTTCCTGCACATTAGTATTCATCCTCTGAATTGTATGCATGCATCCTCTTGCTTCTCCTCAGAGAGCTTGCCTGTAAGGAGAGTGTCTAACTCTCCTGTTCCCAGCGTGGCAGTGCATGGTGCACAAGGCCAATGACAGGGAACTAGACATTAGTGCTAAAGTAATTAGAGCCCATCAAAGGGTGCTGAAGCATAACAACTTAAGCATAGAAGTACAAGTTTTATAATAACAAACCTACCAAAAGTGACGCAGTGCACAAAATGAAAAAGGGAAAGTGACCCAGGTTGGAGGGAACCTGGGGTGAACCAATGGTGCATGAGGGGAGAGCTGCAATATATTTGCAATGGCAAGGTAAATGGAGCATGAGACCTCCTTGAAGATTTTGTGCACAGGAGCATTTGGAATATCATAAAAAGTAAAAACATAAATGGGAAAAGGTTTATTTGGGAAGTCAACCAAAAAGATTGTTGGTTGGGGGAAAACATTTAAACTGGAATGGGAGAATAAGGGTTATGCCGCAGTGGGCCCAAGTACCAATCCACCAATTGGTCAATGCTGCCATCCAGATTAGTTAAATAGGCCAAAACTGACTTCACTCTAGTGATCAATTGAAGTTGTATTTGACCTGAATGTGTTGTTTTGTAAATGGAACAGGTTTTAAAACCCCATTCCTCAACAAACTGAGTTGAATCATCTGCATTAATTTGGTAGATTGTCCGTTTTAATGCCTGGACTGACTTAATGGGGCTGGGCACTTGGCACCCCACTAGTACCAACCTGGGCATATTTTGCCTGTACCCAGCGTTGGTCTATGGTATGCTTCAGGTCTGGGAGGCCCTGTAATTTCACCTTCTGGGCCTCCTGGCGCCCAGCCTTATCCTTGGGGTCAGTCCCACTATGATGTTATAGGACCATGACATTGCCTCTTTGACTGATAAATGGTTTATAAAATCCTAAAATTACCCTATGCAGCTGATTGATTTTAAATAGAATTAAGAAATTAAACTAGACTAAAGTTACATTATTTAGATAAATTTTAAAATAAAAATAAAAAAGAAATGTACTTTCAGCCAATCAGATTTAATAATCCATAGATCAAACTAATCAGCAAATTCCAAATAAGGTTTGTGTATAAAAAAATAAAAAATATAACAAAATGGAGATTTATACTCCTCTTAATGCATAATAAAGCCTGTTATCAATAGAACATTTAACACTAGATGTTTGAGTTTTATAAAATGTTACTATATCTCTACAAAATTATATGCTTAAGGTTTTTGCTGTATCATTAGATAACTAGAAAAGTAACCTTAGGATTATAATTAGAGCTCATCCTTATACTGATTAACTTTCTAAATTAAAATACAAGCTAGGTTTATATCATCTGTTAGGGGTAAATATATATAATTTTTTGCTACATTTTACAGTTTTCACCCAATTTTTTGCAGTTTTCAAGGCGGTTTTACAAATTTCATTTAAATTTTTAAAACTTCCCATTATTTTTATTATTTTAAATCATTTTTACATGACATTTTTTCTAATGTTTAAGTACTTTAAGCACAGACATCATAGTATACATCACATTAACAAGGAGAAAAGTAAAAAATAAAACTGTAGGTAATGAGAACTGCAAACTTTTAGTAAAAAAGTCTGAAGAATTTCTCTAAAGTAGCTTCTAGTATGCTTTCAATAAATTATGAAGCTGCTAGAAAAATTATTGATGTCTATAAAAAAGAAGATAGAAATAATACTAAAAAGAATGGGAAGTTCTATAGATAAAAAAGTCAGTCATGAGGCCATGGATACGTTAGAGGATATTATAGCAACCAATCCAACAGAAAATTTAAAGGAAATAGCAAACTAATTAGGTAAGAAGATAATTACTTTTTTGACTTACAAAATAGTTTGTAGGGTGGTAAAAACTTTACTAATTTTTATAAAACGGAGTGTATATTACTAAAGATGTTATTAATTCTTTTATTTGAGATGAGTCATGAGATGCTATTAATTCTTAAACCATAAAATTAAAAAGATAATCATATGCTTGTGAGTTCATATTTAAAGAAAAATATGGTAAATTTAATAATTTTATAAATGAAAAATAAATTATTTATTTGACCTACAAAATAGTTTGTAGGGTGGCTAAGACTTTGCTAATAATATAACAAGAATGTATATTACTAGAGATGTTAATTCTTAAACCATTAAATTAAAAAGATGATTATACGCTTGTGAATTTATACCTAAAGATGAAGATGGTAAATTTAACATTTTCATTGATGAAAGTTTCAAACTCCACCTAAGAAGGATATATGGGAGATCTACAAGAGGTCAGTCTATCCAAGTTTTGGTACTGGCAAACAAAGAAATAATTATTTATACTTTTAGCTATCAATAAAGAGGAAGTTGTATATGCAGAGAGCGTAGTTGGTTCACTTAACGCTGAGATTTTAAAACTTTCTTTGTATCTAGTAAAAATAAGTGAATTGTAACGTTGGAAGATGAAACTTTTTACAATGGACAATGGGTTCACTTAATGCTAAAATTTTAAACTTTATTTATATCTAGTAAAAAGATGCGAAGAATTGTGCTATTGGAAAATGGCACTTTTTACAATGGAGAATGGGCTCACTTAAGGCTGAAATTTTTAACTTTCTTTACATCTAGTAAAAAGATGTGAAGAATTGTTATATTGAAAAATGGAACTTTTTACAATGGCTAATGTGAGAATTCACCGTGCCAATGCTCTGAGTATTTATGGAGAAAAATTTGAATGCCATGTTTTAAAACCTTATATTATATGCTTAACCCCATCAAATACAGTTCTTCTAAGAAAAAATGTGTAGTAAGAAGAAACTTAGCTTATGGCTTGGATGGTGACCCAAGAATTTTTACTTAATACGATATTTGGAGTATTGGGGATGATTTGAGAATAAAGTTTAGGCAGATAAGACACTGCATACAAGCTATAGCCTTCTCAAGATTTTTTATAATAAATCATAAAGATGGATTACGGCACCCTTTTTTGAAAGTTAAAATTGCAAAATATAGTAAAAAAGCTGCAAAACCTGTAAGAAAACAATGGGAAACCATAAAGAGTTATGTGAAAATTTGGAAAACGCTGCGGAAACTAAAAAATAATGGGAAAGCTGTAAAAAACTCCGTGAAATACTATAATATAGTAAAAAAACTGCGAAACCTGTAAGAAATAATGGGAAACCATACAAAGTTATGTGAAATTTGTAATAAACGCTACGGAAACTGTAAAAAAATGATGTGAAAGTTGTAAAAAAACGCCGTGAAATACTATAAATTAATCCCCGGTCACCATCGCTTATATAACCAACCCTTTAATCCCCCGATTTACCTTTCACAATAAAAGTTATTTGGTTCCACTAAGCTCAAATTTATGATTCGATACCCCCTCGCAAAAAAATGGGAGCCAACCCTAATTTTAACCAAAAATTGATGATAGGGTACGAATTAAGCTTGACCTTGGGTACCAACCCAAAAACTTCCAACCGCTCCGATCGGTTTGCAATACCCACCAGGTTGGTTGAGTTGGATAACACCTTCAAAATTTGTTAAGGGTTGGCGCAGGGGAAAAGTACTGAGGTTGGATCCTAAACCGGTTACCCCCACTTCACAGACCCATCTCAGCCTAAACCATTTTTGGATTCCAGATGGGCGAAAAAAAGATATCCCAATCCAGGCCATCCCATGCTACCGTTTACCGATCGATGTAACACAACATGGAACCTTTACTCAACTGACGTGAAAGGTATAAGCTAGCGCCACTTAAGTTGGGTGGCGAGGGTGGGGTGAACCCAAAGCCAGGTGGTATCACCGGGAGGGAGGTTTGGACCGTCAGCCAAGCCCGATATCTTCACGACGAGGGGGAGGGCGGCCTCACCCGGGCCGCGTTCGGAGCACCCTACGCATCCAAAGTACCCGTAGATGAGCCTATCGGCTGGGTCGTAGAAGGCGTTGGCTGGCATCCCACCGCACCAAAGGGAGGTGGTTGAGATGGGCGTAAGGCCGCTGGAAAGATTCCCACTAAAGGGAGAATAGTCGGGAAGGTATCTGGCTGGGAAGCTCAACCTGGATAGGGCGGCGGGAAGCTCCGCGGGGGCTAATGTGAGGGACAGGAGGCGGTTGCAGCCGGTACAGGCCACACTTTGGTAAGGTGGATCCTGCTTAGTTAAAAGGGAGGTTTCTCGGGCCCGGCGAAAGGCTTCCGCGCTCAGCTGGTCAGGGTGGCCTCGTCATTAAACTCGTCGGAAAAGTCCAAGCCATCGTAGAGGGTCTGCTCTAGGGCGCACGCCAAAGTTCTTGCATCGTTCGGAAGCTTCACTGGTAAATTCTCTTCTTCTTTGAAGGTCCCTAAATCGGGTTGGAGCTCCAAATTTTGAGGGGCTTGGTTGATACTGGTGGAGGGGCCTGACGGATGCCATTCGACTCGACCAGCTGGTTCATTTGATAAACCCGTACTGGGCTGCAGGTTGTGGGCAGGTTGGACGTGGGGGTGTAGATTTTGAGCACACGGGGCTCCCATCAAACCATCCGCTATTTCCAAAGGCCGGTGCCAAGCTTGAAGAGCCGACCTCTCATCATTAAACCGGGTTGAACCTGGAGCAGGCTTTGGTATAGGGACGTCAACCCCCTTAGCCTTCTCCAAACCGGGGCAGGATACGTTTGAGCCCGAACCCAGCTGATTGGGGTGATTCGTCTCAAAGTAGCTGGACCTGCAAACCTGGATTGGGCTTCGAATAAAGGCCACGCCCTCTTTGAAATCCGAGGGCGTCCTATTGGGGACGTTGGGCATCCGATCGGGTTGCATTTTTGGCCGGTGAAAATCCTCACCGGTTAACGGTTTATCCTTCGTACCGATAAACGACCCTAAGGAGGCGATAGCCTCGTCGAACGTCTTGGGGAACGCCAGGAACTTGACCACCCACTTGGACAGGTGGGTGTAATGGTGGGCCATCGCGAACCGCTCGTCCAGCAGGACGATCGCCCCCCAATCGTCCTTGTGCCGGATGCACCGCCCCACCGCCTGGTTGATGGCGCGGTACGCCTGGGTGGTGTACCAGTCCGCGCCGCTCATCAGGCCCCGCGAGTTCTGGTTGCGGTCGTTGAACTCCCGCTTCAGCGTAACCTTGAGGTCCTTGAGGTGAGGGTACGGGATGCCCACCGAGATGACGCACCGGCATTCCGAATCTCGAAAGTCGATCCCCTCCGAAAGCTTCCCGCGGAAAACCCCAAACAGCAGGGGGCCCGTGCCTTGGCCCGCATCGGCGCAGAGGGTCCGGTAGGCCTTCAGGATTTTATCAAAGGGCGCGCCGTTATCCTTGGGCTCGATCAGGACCCGCTTGACGGCGTTGAGCGCATCGAAGGCCTTGGTGAGCCTCCAGCGCCGGAGGAACTTCTCCAGCAGCAGGTAGGAGGGCAGGAAGCAGAGGAGGCCCCCGGGAACCTTTTGCGCGACCTTCAAAATGGCGTCCCCGACCGCATCCTGGTACTCGAGGGTTTGGGTGGTCGCAAACTTGCCGTACAGCTTGGTACCCCTCGGCCCCACCGCTACGGCCCCCGCCCACACCTGGTGGGGCTGGATGATATGGTCCCCCTCATACCGCAGGCTGAACTCCGCCGACAGCTCGGAGGAGAAGGTGGAGAGCGGCGACAGGGTGCCGCTGGTCAACAGGATGGCGTGGGCCTGCTTGAAGAAGTCATGGAAGATCACCCCCGAATCCAGGCACCAGAAGCCCAACGTGGTCACCGTGGCGGAGTTATCGTGGGAAGGCGCGGTGACGACGGCCACCATATAACCCTTCGGAAACCTACATAGCGACTGCAGGACGAAGAGGAGCGACCCGAGCTCCCGCTCGGCCAGGTCCGAGAGGGTCGGCATCGTGGCGCCGGGATCCTTATCCTCCACGTACTTCTTGTGCGCCTTTAAGGCCGCCATGGCCGCCGTAAGCTTGGGGAGGGAGTCGGGGCCGATCCCCCGAGGCTCAAGGCTCTCCCAAAACTTGGGGGTGTTCCAAATGTACTGCTTCCGATCCAGATCCTCCTGGGAGCGGACGTACCCGGTTCGGTCGTTGGCGAACTGCCTTATAAAGATCACCAGCGCCCGGAGGGGGAGGATCTCATGCTTCAGCCTACCCAGCTCGCCCAACTCCCCGAGCTCGCCCTCCAAAAACTCCAGGGTTTTCCCCGTCAGCTCGAGGGAGGCGGCCTCCCGAGCGGTCTCCTCGAGGTTATGCGCCTCGTCGATGATGAAGACGTTGCCCTCGAGGTGGATGTTCATGGCCTCCCGGATCGAAGGGTAGAGCAGGTAATTGTACGGGCAGAAGATTACATCCGCCCCCGCCGCCAGCTCCCGGGCGGCATAGTAAGGGCACCCCACGGCCTTCTTGCCCGCCAGCACCAGATCCTCAATATCCCAGATCGGAGAGTTGAGGCTGGCCTCGGTCAGGCCCTCCTTAGGGCCTTCCCGGCGGAGGGTGCTGAGGAATTTCGCGCTGTCCATCTTGTGAAACATGGTTGCGGTGCCAGCCTGGTATGGGCAGAGATCCTTAAGGTTGGGGTCTTTGGGTACAGCGTCGGAGCTGGATGGGTCCGGTTGATCTAAACTCAAGTTAAAGGATGGTTTGCCAGCGCTCGCGTTACCTTTCTTCCCGTCAGGTTGGTTATTGGGTACGGTGCGCAGCTTGGAAAGCGCGCCATCAAGCCTCCACGGGTTGGCCTTCCGGGTTTGGTCGCAGAGCTTGGAGCACGCCTCCTCGAGGTTGGCTTCCCCGGGCGGCTGGGTGGACGCAGTACTGGTGGCGGGACCCCAGGATGGTCATCCGGGGGTGGTACGGGGTTTTGGACCGCAGCTCCTCGACCACCTGCTGGATTTGCTTGTGGGTCCGGGTGCCGTAGTAAATCACGGGGAACCTTGGCCGGCGATTGGTTGTAGAACTTTCCTGTCCGCCCTCGTCAACCTTCCTCACTTCACTTTGGCTAGAGCTCGGCTGAGGTCGAAAGTCGTCTTCATCGGATTCTATCACGGAAGGGAGGTTTCCTGCACCCGATACGTTGTGCACAACCTTTGCAGCGGTTGCCGGGTTAAGGCTAGGGGCTGAGCCGCCTGTAGATGCGGCTACTTGGGGGAGGTGGGGTTTCGGCTTTGGAAGGTTATCGGTAGCTTCCCTTTTGGTCTCCTTTAACGCAAGCAGCCGATCCTTCTCCTTGGTCTGCCAAGCTAAAAGAAATCAGTATGAGCAAGCCAGCTACCCCGCATTTAAACTTGGTAGAAATAAAGTTTGTTGTTTAAAGTGGCTACTTGAAATCAAGGATACCTTTTAACCGCGTTACGAAAATAAAAAGGCCAATTAAACCTGTGCAGCCAGCATGTAATCCGCCGTAGCTGCATTAAACTAAGGTATGCGGCAAAAATAAGGTACCTAATAGATAAACGGAAACATAGTTTATCACCATAGGCCATTGGTTTAAAACGGGCCCTTAGCTACCAAAAGTTTAAGCCATACAACCCCACGATGACTGAAAGCGTAAAGGGTATACATCGGGGGGCATCGATTAAGCTTCAAGCTACTAACGTTTGCTTAAAATTATTTTGTCATTCAAAATTCAATTTAACCTGCTTAAAAAGGTATCGCACCTAAGAGATCATAAAAAGGCTTGATCAAAAAACTAGCCCCCTAGATGGGTTAAACCAAGGTGACCCGCTGCAAATGCTCCTGTTGAAAAAGCCGGCAATATAAAAGTATCGGGACCACCTAATAATAGAATTGATATGCTTACCTAAACTTGAGCACAGCAAAGCTAAAGTCTTCCCGGTGCCTAAAGTTCCGTTAGAGATCAAATCCAGCTAAAAGGAACCCAACCCCTTACCGGTTGGACTCTCGAGGAGTGCGCATTTCGCAGTTTGAACCGCTTGGATGACCTGATGAAAAAGATCAGATGGCTCATCTCAAAAACCAAGCCTAGTTACCTTGCTCATGATTGTAAGCTGGGAGGGGTAGGGGACATAGGGGAACTTCACCTCCACCCCCGAAAGAACCAAAGTCTCAAAAACTTGGGTAGGGGGATAGGTACTAGGCTCGGCCACCTTCGGTTGGCACAAACCCCCTTTGAACCGCTTGGCGGCATTCTTGGCTCGCAAGCTTAATGGGTTGACGGGCTGGGTTGGGTGGGTATCGGTAAGGGTCTCGGGTTTATAGGCGTCAACCTCAGCCTCCCTCGATGGGTCTACATCCGCCTCGATGTCCAAATCGAGATCCTCCAAACTTGTCTGCGATAAAGCCATCCTAACTTTATGACCCTTTTTAAAGATTTAAATCCAAGCGATGTGCCTTAACAGAAAACCTGCGAGTGGCAAAAAATATTCTCACAAATCTGTAAAGAATAAGCGATTAAAAATATCCATCCAATTATACTGTTGCATGCTAAACCATTCAAGTGAATAATAAAGGGTTCCCCGGCATCCAAAACGGGTGGAACGGCAAACCCGATTAAATCCAGGGTTGCTTCGATCAAACTTTTACTAAAGCTTCAGCCGAGCCTATCAACCCTTTGATACCAGCCAACCCTTGAACAAAAAAGATTGAAGCAAACGTAATCTGCTATCAAACCAAAGGTCTCCGATACTAAAACTTATCGTTTGTAAAAAAAGGTAAGGTCGGGGATTTTAATCAGTGCAAAAAACTTTTGTGCAGCCCAATTAGAAAACAAACATTAAAGTAAGCATGATCAATAACAAACTCCCCCTCAGTTTTAAAACATATGCTGTGGCCTGTACTCGCCAACTAAAGCCCGCGCGCGTTTATAGAGATCTAATCAAAAGCTACTGGCCATTATAGTGAAGGCTTTGAAAGTTGTCAAAATAAAATAAATTAGCTAGGCCAGATTACAATCTCGATTTATATAGGGTCTAAACCTTGCTCAATGGTACCCTTGAATGTATCATTAAATTCTAAGTATCTCTTACAAGATAAGTTTATCCGGTAAATAAAAATTATACACCCCTGTGATTTGAATGAAACGACAATCAGCTCCCACTTTCAATTGGGCTGGCTTAAAAAGCCAATAACGATGGTTAATAAAATCATATAAAGATAAGTATCGTCTATGATTTCGTGCCCCTACACCCTCGGTGAATTCTTAACCCCCATCGCTGGTTGAAATTCAAGCCCACGCTGGTTTATTCCACAAACCCCATAGATCAAAGAAAATCGGGACTGATGGCATGAGCTTGCTTAAAATCCTTTGGTAACTTTAAAGGTTTTAATTTTAACTAATCCTTCTGAAATTACTTGGACATAACCAAAAATGATTCCTGGCCCAAAAACATATTTCACCTGCCTTGATCCCCAAAAATATCATAATTTTTACTGGTAAACCTTTACAAATTACAAAGGTTGATACCACTTTCGAAGTTTGCTAGTTTACCTATAAACCAATCGCAACCACCAAAAAACTAATATCCCAGTGCTAAGCAAAATAAAATCCCAAAAATCAAATGGCTTCCACACTCAACCGAGGCAACCATTCCGCCTTACTTAAAGTATGATACCCGTTGCTTTTAAGACCCCGAAGCAAACTCTTAGTCCAAAAACTAAAGCGTTTAAATATCAACCCCAATATAATTCCCATGGAAGCTGGTTTTGAAATGGGCCAACCCCTAGACCACCCCAAGTTGCAGCACTGGGCTTTAATCCGATTCCTAACCGATATAAAATTTATACTTGGGCTGGAGATCTCTTTGGTTACGAGATAATTTAAAGTTTGGACCGGTTGCCTTTTTAGCTTCAAAGTTCAAACAACAAATTTCTAAAAGTGCTAAAAACGGGAAACAGACACAACCACAAACCGAAGGATGACTAAGGAGACTTAAGTAAAGCCTAGAACCTGAGTCATATAAATAAACCCATTAAGCTTATCTATCTAGCCGATCGGTCATACGTGCCCTACCTTATAACTCCCAACCAAAACCAAACCTATAAGCGAGGTACAAATTTGAAAACCAACCTCCAGCAAATTTAAAAATTAGACGCGTATAGAATGGGCTACCCAAAGTTAAAAATCAAAAGGGGCACGAAAATAAACCTAGCGAGTACGCATGTGAGAAGAGCTAAGCTTAAACGGATCGAGGGATAAAGTTCTATACAGTTGGTAACACCCCTGATAGAGAGCCCAACCGGACGATCTAAGTGAATAAACAAAGTGGGCAGAAATAGCGTAAGAACTCACACGCTAAAGGTTAACTTGACCTAAAAGCAACCCTAACAAACCAAACCTCCAAACATTTGAACGTTAAATGGGTCTATACGGTGAAATGATATAATATACACGTCCATCATTTTTATATAGCGAAACTAAACCCATCCGACTTAAACCTTGAACTACGGCATATGATTATTATCCAAAGATAAAATATTCAAATGGTTTTATTATTACCTTGACTCTCGCAGTTTGAAAGAAACTTCAGGGTAAGCTGAACCGAATTATTTTTTAAACTGCCGGTACCTCACATGAAAAAGCTAATCCTTCTCTCAACCCTTCTCATTCATCGTTCGGTAGCTGAGTTTGTATAGATTTCAATTAAGGTTGGTGGAGTTGATCTGCCATCGAATCATCTTGCACTAATCAAACTAAAACCTCGAATATGGATGATCACCAGTTTCTCACCCGTTAATCATCCGATTTCGTAGGGTGTGGAGGTAGAAACTTTAGTTTAAGGATGCTATCTGCTTAATAAAACACATTCACTGACATACTCACTGATTGACTAACTGACTGACATCTGAAACCTTCGAATCTGATAGGGTCAATTTATTTGGGTGAGTGGGTGAGAATTGGCGAATCTTATCGAATCTGAAATTATCGAGCCTGATGGGTTCAACCTATTTGGGTGAGTTGGTAAGAATTGGCGAATATCTATATATATATAAATGAATGTCTGTGTGATGTATTCCCGAATGCATTCCTATACCATTCATCCAATTGTGATGAAACTTTGGTGAGTTGTGTGCATGCCTGAGAAGGTTTATGAATTTGAAAAAAAATTATTTTAATAGTAAAATGAAAAATTTTATATGTGACAAGCAAAAATCCTATATATACTTTGATGGTATTCGCTATATTGTTAAAGCTGAGCAGTTTGATATTCAGCTGATTTGATATTTTAAGTGTTTTGTTAAGTGGTTAGTGGTCATTTGGGTATTTAACAAGTTATCTAAATCAAAACTTTGAAAAGTCCAATTGATTTTAAAATACCTCCTCTAGCATAATTGGCTCATAAAACCATCCCCATTAACCATCAACAGGGAGATGAGGATGGCGACCGAATTCCCAGTGCACAGGATGCCCAGAAACATAATCCCAGTCCCAACCAACTGACCCCAAAAACTGAACATTGCACCCTGCCAACCATTGATACCACCACCAACGACCAACCTGACCTCTGTACATGACTTGATTTATAACCCAGACAATGCTAAACCTCATACCCGTGGGTTGGGCAGCCAAAAATGAGGATAGCAACTACAAATGCTTGGGGTTGGTGAGCTTACAAATGAGGAGGAGGAAAATACACCATTTAAAAACTAATGATAATATTGACCTAATTTTTATTTCAGAAACACAAGCTGGTAACCAAAAAGAAATGGTGCCAAGCTTGAACCACAATGCAAAAACCATCCATGGTCCTGCCAGATAGGCTATCAAGCCCTATGGATGGACCATGTGGCAATAGTCACAATGGACAAGAAAATAGACCTGGAATTCATGGAAGAAACTCACATTGGTAGGATCTTGATAGTGATAGCTACAAATAGAGAAACTGGCAGGAGCATATGGATGGTAGCAGTCTATGCCCCACTGAAGCTCCACAAAAACTGTATTTTTTGAAATTTTTTTTAGTGGAAGTGCCATCTGAAGTGATGACCATAATAGCAGGCAACCTGAACTGCTGGATGAATGCAAGTCAGGATACATACCCGATGAGAGAATGTCCCAACAGTAAAGCCAACAAGATGCTTGATTACCTAGTTAAATTGGGGATGTGCCTAATGATTGACAAAGAGGATGATGACCTGGCCAATCTAATGCGGTGGATATATGATGCTGCTGGATCCCCACTGTCAGGATCACAGTTAGACTACATCCTCATATCATCAGACCTCAGGCTGATGATGTTCAACAGCGAGGTTAGCATAAATGCTAAAAGTGACCACATGATCATCTGGGTGGAGATCAAACTTGACGATCCTCCAAGGAACCATAAGTGGCAATTGGCACCAGCTACGTTGAGGAACAGGGATTGGTGCCAAATGGTAGATGTGGGACTGGATCAGCTGATAGTGCATCTGGACAACCACCTAGAGCTAGACCCACTAGAAAGATAGACCCAGATCAAAATGAAGATGAAACACAATAGTATGAAGTTTGAAAAAGTGACCTCCTACAAGTGAACAGCCACCGTGAAGCAACTGAAGTCTAAATTAAAAAGCCTGAGGCTCACCCGTTGGGACAGCGAGGACTGGTGGAGCAAGTACCAAACAACATATAAAAATATCAGGCTATAATGATGAAATAAGACTCAGAGAGATGGACCAATGCAACTTACCGATATCAGAGCCTAGCAGGGATGATGACCAAAAAGGGCCTTAAACACCTCAAGGAAATCTGAACTAAGGCTAGGATATGGAAAGTGGAGACAGTGGATGGGGAAGTATCAACAGACCCTGAAATGATCAAGTGTAAAGTTGAGCTATTTTATGGTGATCTCTTCCAACAGCAAGAAATGAGCAAATTAGTGACAAAAACCCTTATTGACCTGGCCAAGCTGGTACTGGGTAGCTGTACACCAGAAGATGTTGCCAAGCTATCCACCAAATTCTCTATTGATAAAGTTAAGAAGGCACTAAAGGAGTTGCCAAGAATGAAAGCACCAGGCCCCAACAATATGTGTGCAGAAATATACAGCATATTTTGAGACCGCATTGCGCTGGAGCTCAAAGCCCTCTTTAACCACTGTTTGACCCATAGCAAACAAGTTCTGGGAGGACATGAGACCTGAATTGTACTTCTGTATAAAAAGGCCTCAAATGCCAACCTCAGAACTGATGCCTGATTGCACATCAAATGCCAATTATAAACTGCTCACGCACATACTATCTAATTGGCTGATGGCAACAGCACCACACATGCTCTATAGGGCCCAACACAGTTTCATTAAAGGCTGTAGTATATGGGACAGCATAATTTCAGTCCAGAGCATACTCCAGAATATAGGGGCATTGAACAAGGATACCTTATGTTCCTTGACATGAAAAAGGCATATGACCGAGTAGTGTGGTCATTCTTATATGAGGCACTGAAGGTGGTTGGCATCCCTGACATGTATCAGGCATGGATAACAATGCTATACTCAGGTCCAATAATGAAGGTTATGGTCACAGATGGTGCAACCAATAAAATCTCTGTTGGGCAAGGCCTCTGCCAAGGAGACCCCATATCATCAATACTCTTCAACTTTGTAGCTAACATTCTACTAGCAGCAGCAGACATAAAGCTTTGGGGCTTAGTCTACCCTAACCAAATGCTACTGAAGATGCTAGCATTTGCAGATAATACAGTTGTAGGAATAAGCTCCTTGACTGATCTCCAGGGCACTGAGGATCTATTAAACCTTTACCAGCTTGCATCAAATGCAAAAATAAATTTGGCAAAAACCTCAGTGATGAGGGTCAACAACCTGAACTTCAGCCCACCAACTGACACAATGCCAATTATGAGCTCCCAGACAGTCCAATACCTTGGAATACTCTTTAATGACAAGGGACCAGCTGTACTGGAGACCAAACAAGAAGTATTAACAAGCTTATTATTCCAAATGTCATGCTGGAAAAGTGCCAGACTATGCCTTGAGGAGAAAGTGCAGGCAATAAACATCTTCATCTTTTCAAAGCTATGGTATGGTGCTCACATGCTGCTGATGAGCCCAAACCTAGAGAAGAAAATCAGATCAATGCTCCAAACTTTTCTTTGATTTAAGGTGAAGGCAGCACCAATTCCACTGGAAGCCCTGTTGAAACCAAAGAACAAAGGAGGCATGGGCCTACTGGACTTTAAATCTCACACCCAGTGCATATGGAGGAAGTCATTTCTGAAGCTAACACAGATGCACATGCGCTGCCCAACTCTAGCATGGGGCATGAACTGGGCAAGAGCTCAAGGCCTCCAAGAGCCAGTCTCTCCCTGATTGTTATACAAATGGATGGTGAACCACCCAAAGATAACCTCACAAAAAAGAGCCCCACACTACTGGTGACTCTGCAATTGGGCCGTGCGCCAGGGTGGGTAGTTGTCAGGTTTCCCAAGATGTGCTCGCTGGTGCTGATGCAGAGGAACCCAACAAGTAGGCTGACTGCAAGGGGCTGGCATCAGCCAAGAGGATAGGGGTGGCTCTGGATGTGACAATGGACAATACTCCATTCATTTTGATAAATTGATACTAATAAAATATAAAATAAAATAGATCTTGTGAACAAAAGTATTTTATTAGAATAATATTTAGGGATATCTATAGGGTATTTGGGGACACATGCCCCAAGGATCATTGTGGCCCCATCCAAGTAGGGTTTCTCCTAGCCTTCTGGATTGCCCATTGTTTTAGTCCATACTCAGATCTCACCGCCCTTGTGATCAGGTCAAGTGATATCCCAGGTCACATGTCCTAAGGGAAGGGAGTGTACCATTTCCTTAAATTTGGGGAAATTTATACCAAGCCCCAAATTTGATATACTTGTAGATTCAACTCTTATTTTCAAATCTAATAATACATTTAGGATTTATACCCCTTGAAGGGGGATGTCAATCATTCCCCTGGACAAGGCTTACACCTAACCCAGAGAAAATCCTGACAGTGGTCATTCAAAAAAATGGACTGAGAGGCTGACTAAATTCAAAGGGATATCAAAGCATATAATTCTGCAATGATTACTGCAACAAGCTGGAAGGAATGTAATTAAATTACCAACAAATATGCAACCAAGTCAATCAGAATTAGGTACAAATTGATGCTGATAGAATATGGGGATCCGCTCCCAAGACTGGAGTGCAATCCACTCACCCGCCTACAAATCCTTAATAACTGGACTACCGAAGGCCACAACACCAACTATCCAATAAAGGAGTTGATTTCAGGCCTAAACACCTACTTGGTTACAGCTAAACAGCGGTTGGTAACATGGCAGATCCTTAATTGAGCATTCAAATTGGGCAAGAACAGCGGGCCAAATTACCAGCACAAAGAATGCCCCATAATTACCAAACTGGAAGCAAATATAGCACATCACTATTATGAATGTGCCATGTTCAAAAAATATTGATCCACAATGTGATACATCCTATCAGGTGATCATTCACCTCCAGGTATACATCTATTGCAGGACCTGTTTTTTACAAAAACCCTGAGAATGGCTCCGATCTAACTACAAGCCTTTATTTACCATTATTGTGTATGAGTAATTCAAAGTGTGCTTGTCACTAAAGTTATGAGCAATGAGCGCCCCCATCACAGAGGTTTGGTATTAAAGACCATTCAGATTATCTCTAATCAGCTCCACCAAATCTCAAAATTCTTGCGCATAATCCCCAGGGGTTATAAGGCCACATGTTTGGCTTTCCCTGCCAGATTGCTCATTGCATGCGATGAAGCTACTAATTGTCTGAGAATAGCATGGCTTGTAAGCCCACCGCTGCTAGAACTGTGGCTAGAAATGGCAATTGCCAATCAGCAATGGTTGGAGGTGCTAGAACTCTAGCGGCCCAAATCTACAGTCTTTTTTACCCTTGGCTGAATTGTCTGTATTCCGCCCTTCCCTCTTACTTTCCCTTAAATTTATTTAATAAAGTATGGAGTAAATAAAAAAAATCTAATATAATTGGCTCAGCTTTTGGCTCTAAACTTCAACTCTATAAAAGGTCAGTTGTTTGAATCCTGGTGTAATCACTTTTTATACACTTTTCTTAAACTCACTGTCAATTCTGTCTGTCTGTAATTAAATCTTACAAGCTCTATTTCAGACACTTCTTTATTTATAAGAAACCTACCTTAATTGAACTTTATAAAGTAAACTAACATTTTCACTACGTACATGAAACTCCTTTGCAAAGCACGGGTATTCTGCTAGGTAGATATAAAAGTGAATATATGTTTGTTTGTTTGTCATGTATGCATTACTATACCATTCATTCAATTGCAATGAAACTTTGGTGAGTTGTTGTGTGCATTCCCGCAAAGGTTTCTGAATTTTAAAAATTATTATTTCCATAGTTAAATAAAAAGTTTTATATATGAGAAGTGAAAACCCTGTATATTCTCGATGGTATTCGCTATATTGTTATGGCTGAGCAGTTTGGTATTCGTTTGATTTGATATTTTAAATTGGTTTTGTTAGGTGGTTAGTAGTCATTTGGCTAATTAACAAATTAGTTAAATCAAAACTGAATCAAAAACCCAATTGATTTTACAAATACCTCCTCTACATAAGCGGCTCAGCTTTTGGCTCTAAACTTAATTTCTATCAAAGGTCTGTTGTTCGAATCCTGGCGCAATCACTTAACTGACTTTTCAACTGACTGAAATATAAGAATGTTCTCAATTCAACCTGTATATATTTTTTTGTTTTTTTTTCTATTGTTCGTGTATAACTCTGAAACTACATGACCAATTTGGATACCTAAGTTTTTCATAAAGGGAGGATATTCCAACTTAGGTCCCATTTACTTTTGTAAGTATTGGTCAAAATCTTACCATTAATTTAGTAAGTATCTACTTAATAAAAAATTTCACTGATACTCACTGATTGACTGACTGACATCTGAAACCTTCGAGTCTGATAGGGTCAACCTATTTGGGTGAGTGGGTGAGAATTGACAAATATCATTGAATAATTCACCAAATTGCTCACCTGAAGCTAATCGAGTCTGATAAGTTTAATCTATTTGGGTGAGTGGGTGAGAATTGGCAAATAAGATCGAACCTGAAATTATCGAGCCTGATGGGTTCAATCTATTTGGGTGAGTGGGTGAGAATTGGCGAATATTATCTAATAATTCACCAAATTGGTCACCCGAAACTAAACAAAAATCAGCATTAGAGTTTAAGTAGATTAAGTAGTTAAGATAATCAGCTCACCAGCCAAGAGGGCAACAGCGAAGCTGTTAGTCCGAGTGGCTTGAGAGTAGCGCTGGCACAGCCTATAGGCTATAATGTGAGCTTATCATCTGATAAACTAAATACCGTAGCGAAGCACGGGTATCTGGATGTTAGTTTTATATATTTTAAAAACCTGTATAATTTGGTTCACCTAATTAATAAAATACTTTTGGCAAGTTAAATAGAAGTTGACTTAGTAGTTTGGAAGATATGTCACATACTCAATGATTTTAAGTATAATGAGATGTTTCGGGTAGCAGTTTGGTGTTATTTGATTGACTCGATAGGTTTATTTTGTTTGGCTGAGTGGTTGATGGCTTTTGATCACATCAATAGGGCACAGCTTAGTTTTGAGGGGTGATTAGTTATTGGTTGATTTGATAAGTTCCGTTAGTTTTAGCTGAGTGGTTGGTGGTTTTGGTTGCTTCGATTGAGCAATTAGATTTGGCCGAGTAGTTATTGCTTAACTATATATAAAATCTAAATTAATCAATTCGAATCACCTGAAATTCTAGACGCCGTAGCGAAGCACGGGTATCTGGACGTTAGGTTTATATATTTTAAAAACCTGCCTAATTTTGTTCATCTAATTAATAAAATGCTTTTGGCAAGTTAAATAGAAGTTGATTTAGTAGTTTGGAAGATATGTCACTCAATGATAAGTATAATGAGATGTTTCGGGTAGCAGTTTGGTGCTAATTGATTGATTTGATAGGTTTATTTTGTTTGGCCGAGTGGTTAATGGCTTTTGGACGAATCGATAGGACACAGTTTAGGTTTTCGGATGAATAGTTATTGGTTGTTTTGATAAGTTCAGTTAGGTTTACCTGAGTGGTTTTTGATTGATTCGATTTAGCAATTAGATTTGGCTAAGTGGTTTTGTTTTTCTATCTCTATATATTATTTCTAAAAGGTGTTTTTTATCGGTGTGAAATTTCTCCCTTAATACTATATCAAAATTAATATTTGATACGCCATTTTGAAGATTATTTTTCCCTCTAATGACAAAAAATAAATAAAATATTATTTTCATAGTAAAATAAAAAGTTTTATATGTAACAAGTGAAACCCCTATATGTTTTCGATGATATTCGCTATATTGTTACGGCTGAGCAGTTTGGTATTCGTTTGATTCGATATTTTAAATGGTTTTAAGTGGTTAGTAGTCATTTAGCTAATTAGCAAGTTAGCTAATCAAAATGAATCAAAAACACAATTGATTTTACAATTATCTCCTCAAGCATAATCGTCTCGGCGTTTAGTTCTACTTAAATTTTATAAAGGTCAGGTGTTTGAATCTCTATATATCATTTCTCAAAGGTGTTTTTTTATTGGTATGAAATATCTCTCATAATACTGTATCAAAATTAATGTTTGATACACCATTTTGAAGATTATTTTTACCTCTAATGACAAAAAATAAGTAAATATCTTAAAATTAATGTTTTCATTAAAAAATTATATTTTAAAACTTATATTTTAAAAATTTCATTTAAAAATTACATGTATAAAGTGTCATGGTGGTGCCGAAGTCTCTGAATAGAATAGAATAAACGTATAAATAAGTACAAACATCGTATAAATGTATAAACAACGTGTCAAATTAAAACAAGTAAGTAATACAACATTTGCAAAAGCAGTGGAGCACTATTCTAACCTCAATAATATTGAGGTAGCAAGCGTTTGTTGTCATAATTTCTGAAAAAAAAGTAAATTTTCTTATAAAAATAGTAAGTTTTTTGTTAAAAAATTAGTAAATATACAAATAATGTGAAAAATATTTTCATTTGAATTAGAAAAAAAATTATTTTGAGATATACATCACACTATTTGAAGGGGAGGATACCCAAGTGGTAGAGTAGGGACCTCTACCGCTGCCTCCCCGAGTTCGATTCCGGTACTAGAACTTTGGGTAGGGGACGATTATGACTGTGTTGGCTTTGCGCACCAATGCCCCGAACCGAGATAGCGAATAGCAAAGGCGGTCCATGGAGTTCCTGGCCTATCATACGCCGCGCATGGAGGTTTTCCGGATTTTATCCTCCTTTCCCATTCATTCGATTTCCCTTAATCGGTGCGGTATCGTCCTCAGGTCGGCCCATCTCGAATAAAATAAAATACATCACACTATTTGTATATTTACTAATTTTTATTAATATTTTTTCACAACTTCAAATTAGATTTTTTATTTAAAAATTATATTTTATTTTTGTTATGTTATGTTAATACCAGTTTGCACCATTCGTTATTTGCAATAATCTATTTTTATTGATTAAGTACTATCCATAGGATAGTCGTATAAGGAATCTTATTACCAGAAGTGATGCGAAGTATTCGCATGGGTCATCTAGTAATATAAAATCTAAATTAATAACTTGAAAATCTGAAATTTTATAGACATCGTAGCGAAGCACGGGTAAATCGGCTAGCCTTAATAAAACAATTCACTGACATACTCGCTGATTGACTGACTGACTAACATCTGAAACCTTCGAATCTGATGGGGTCAATTTATTTGGGTGAGTGGGTGAGAATTGGCGAATATTATCTAAGAATTCATCAAATTGCTCACCTGAAACTTAACAAAAATTAGTATTAGAGTTTAAGTAGATTAAGTAGTTAGGATAATCATTCACCAGCCACGAGGGCAACAGCGAAGCTGTTAGTCCGAGTGGCTTGAGAGTAGCGCTGGCACAGCCTATAGGCTATAATGTGAGCTTATCATCTGATAAACTAAATACCGTAGCGAAGCACGGGTATCTGGATGTTAGTTTTATATATTTTAAAAACCTGTATAATTTGGTTCACCTAATTAATAAAACACTTTTGGCAAGTTAAGTAGAAGTTGACTTAGTAGTTTGGAAGAAATGTCACATACTCAATGATTTTAAGTATAAAGAGATGTTTCGGGTAGCAGTTTGGTGTTATTTGATTGATTCGATAGGTTTTTTTGTTTGGCCGAGTGGTTGATGGCTTTTGTTCGAATCGATAGGACACAGTTTAGGTTTTCGGATGAATAGTTATTGGTTGTTTTGATAAGTTCAGTTAGGTTTACCTGAGTGGTTGGTGGTTTTTGGTTGATTTGATTGAGCAATTAGATTTGGCTGAGTGGTTTTGTTTATCTATAATATAAAATCTAAATTAATTAATTGAATATCTGAAATTTTATAGACACTGTAGCGAAGCACAGGTAAATCGGCTAGTAGAGTTTAGAAAACTCATTAGAGGTAAACTTGAAATGAATTTTATAATCTTTTACTTTTTTTAGTACTAGATGGTCCCATATAATCTTTTACTTTTAGATTTCTCATCACCTACAATCAAGGCTTCTTGCCATCTACAATTAAAAAAAGAAAGAAAAAAAAGTAAAAAAGTGTTTGAGGTGGGTTGACCTTGGGACAAATATACCACACTGAGAATTTTTATAGCCAGTACAGGTTTCGAATTTGTATTGAATACCTGCACTAGGGTGAAAGCAATTTTACCCACCAGGCTAACCACCCTTTTGCCACCTACAATTAAGTATTTAGATAATGCTGCTCCATTCAATACTATTATATACACCAATACAATCTGAAAGGATAGTTTTTACCAGTTGGTTAACTTGATTGCAAATTCTAACTGATATTAAGTTTGGTTAAATTTACTAAACTTTATACCACTATAATCTCAATTGCTTATATAAAAAATAAAGCGTATGGTTTTTAAGACTGTAAAAGTAACCTTTTGCTTATATCTATATATATAAATAGATATTGGTATATATATATATATATCTGAGATTTATAGACTCTGACACCATTTGGCCGATTACCATGAAAGTTGGTACATATAAGTATTTTTTCATGGAAAAAGTTTATGGATTTTAAAATTATTATTTTCATGTTAAAAAAGATTTTATATGTAACAAGTGAAAACTCTATATAACTTCAATAGTATTCACTATATCATTATGGCTGAGCAGCTAGATATCCAGTTGATTTGATATTTTAAATGGTTTTGTTAAGTGGTTAGTGGTCATTTAGATAATTAGCAAGTTAATCTTAATCAAAACTGAATCAGAAACCCAATTGATTTTAAAAATACCTCCTCTAGCATAATCGGCTCAAAAGGCATATGACTGAGTAGCGTGGTCATTCTTACATGAGGTACTGAAGGCAGTTGGTATCCCTGACACATTTCAGACATGATAACGATGCTATACTCAGGTCTGGTAACAAAGGTTATGGTTGCAGATGGTGCAACCAACAAAATCTATGTTGGGCAAGGTCTCTGCCAAGGAAACCCCATGTTACCAATACTTTTCAACTTTGTAGCTAACATTCTACTAGCAGCAGCGGACACAAAGCTTTTGGGTTTAGTCCACCCTAACCAAATGCCACTAAAGATGCTAGCATTTGTGGACAATACAGTTGTAGAAATAAGCTCCTTGACTGACCTTCAAGGCACCGAGGATCTATTAAACCTTTACCAGCTTGCATCGAACGCAAAAATAAATTTAGCAAAAACCTCAGTGATGAGGTTTGGCAACCCAAACTTCAGCTCATTAACTGATACAATGCCAATTATGAGCTCCCAGACAGTCTGATACCTCAGGATACTCTTCAATGACAGGGGACCAGCTGTACTGGAGACCAAACAAGAAGTATTAACAAGCTTAATATTCCAAATGTCATACTGGAAAGGTGCCAGACTATGCCTTGAGGAGAAAGTGCAGGCAATAAACATCTTCATCTTTTCAAAGCTATGGTATGTTGCTCACGTGCTGCTGATGAGCCCAAACCTAGAGAAGAAAATCAGATCAATGCTCCAAACTTTTCTTTGATTTAAGGTGAAGGCAGCACCAATTCCACTGGAAGCCCTGTTGAAACCAAAGAACAAAGGAGGCATGGGCCTACTGGACTTTAAATCTCACACCCAGTGCATATGGAGGAAGTCATTTCTGAAGCTAACACAGATACACATGTGATTCCTGACTTTAGCATGGGGTGCGAACTGGGCAAGAGCCCAAGGCCTCCAAGAGCCAGTCTCCCTCTGATTGTTACACAAATGGATGGTGAACCACCCAAAGATAACCTCACAAAAAGGAGCCTCATACTACTGGTGACTCTGCAATTGGGCCATGCACTAGGGTGGGTGGTCATTCAAAAATTGGACCAAGAGGCTGACCAAATTCAAAGGGATGTCAAAGCACATAATTCCACAATGATTACTGCAACAAGCTGGGAGAAATGTAACTGAATCACTGACAAATATACAACCAAGTCAATCAGAATTAGGTACAAATTGACACTGATAGAATATGGGGATCTGCTCCCAAAACTGGGGTGCAATCCGCCCACCCACCCATAAATCCTTAATGACTGGACTACCATAGGCCACAACATCAACTATCCAATAAAGGAGTTGATTCCAGGCCTGAACACCTACTTGGTTACAGTTAAACAGCAGTTGGTAACATGGCAGATCCTTAATTGAGCATTCAAATTGGGCAAGCACAGCGGGCTGGATTACCAGCACAAAGAATGCCCCATATGTGCCAAACTGGAAGCAGACATAGCACATTGCTATTATAAATGCGCCGTGTTCAAAAAATACTGGTTCATGATATGATGCATTCTATCAGGCGATCATTTGCCTCTGGGTATACATCCGTCGCAGGACCTGTTTTTTACAAAAACCCTGAGAACAGCTTTGATCCAACTATGAGCCTTCATTTACCATTATTGTGTATGAGTAATTCACTGTGTGCTTATCACCAAGGTTATGAGCAACGAGCGCCCCTATCACAGAGGTTTGGTATTGAGGACCATTCAGATTATCTCCAATCAGCTCTGCTAGATCTCAAAATTCTTGCACATAATTCCCAGGTGTTATAAGGCCATGCATTTGGCTTTCCCCACCAGATCACTCATCCTATGTGATGAAGCTACTAATCATTTAAGAATAGTATGGCTTGTAAGCCCACCGCTTCTAGAACTATGACTAGCAATGGCAATCACCAATCAGCAATGGTCAGAGGTGCTAGAACTCTAGTGGCCCAAATCTCCAGCTTTTTTTACCCTCAGATGAGTTGTCTGTATTCCACCCTCCCCTCTTACTTTCCCTTAAAAGTTTTATTTTAATAAAGTATGGAGTATTAAAAAAAATCTAACATAATCAAATCAGCTTTTAGCTCTAAACTTAAAATTTTATTAGATCATTTGTTTGAATCCTGGCACAGTTACTTTTATTATAGATATATATAGGATGCATTATCTCATGGGCAAATAACCAAAAATCACCAAACATAGCATAAGTACTTTATAAAGTTTGCAGATATTAATATGCTATTTAATAATAAATATATAGGTTCTAATAACAGTTCTATATAAGCACTAAATCACACATGTTTCTAATGGTAACTATATACCAATTTGGCTAAACACTTTCATATTCATCTGATTCAATAACCTCAAAGGTTTTGATTAGTGATTGGTAGTTTTGGCTGTTTTGTGATTTCAACCATTGGTTTTTGCTGAGTGGTGGTTCATTTTTTGGTTGAGTCAATAGGCTCAATAGTTTTGGTAAGTGATTGATAAGTTAGTTAATTTGGCAGGTTTAATTAATCTGGCTAAGTGGTTGGAGGTTAGAATTATTGATAGGTTTAATAGTTTCCAAACTTATTTATAGCTATCTACTAATATAAAAACTAAAATAATTTAAATCATCTGGTAAGTTATAAGTTGGGTGTAGTTGTGCACACCTGTAACCACAAGCTAAGGTGGGGTAAAAATACTATAACAGGTTTGAAATATTTTATAGTTAGGATAGATATAATTTCTTCCATCCTTCTTTTTATTGTTGATTAATGATATGAAGTTAAAAAAAAAAAAAATCTGCTAAGTTGTAAGCATCATAGCAAAGCACAGGTATTCTATTAGTATTATTATATATGCCAATGCAATCTGAGATGATAGTTTTTGCTAGTTAGGTAACTTGATTGTAAATTCTAACTGATGTTAAGTTTGGTTAAATTTACTAAACTTTATACCACTATAATCTCAATTGCTTATATAAAATAAAGCATATGATTTTTACTATTGTAAAAATAATATTTTATTTATATCTAGTCTAGATATGGTATCCTATAAATATAATCTATATAAACTAGACTGGTTGGATCTAATTGTTAATTATAATCTATGTAAATTAGACTGGTTAGATCTAATGTTAATTCTAGATATAATTAGTCTTGTAACTTAAAAAGCTTTTATCTATAGCTAAGCAATCAAAGAAATTTGCTTCAAGGTTTACATATAAAAATATAAAATACTATAGTTGATAAATCTAGGGTAAATTTAAGAGTTACTTGCAATAATTTATCTTGCTTTTAAAATACCAAAGATAAGTTGTTACCAATGCCAAATACAATTTAGACAACTTGGTTAATTTTTAATCAAAATCTCTTTATCAGAGTAAATTATGAAAGCTTAGAAGACTAAGCCTTATACAGTTATGGCATATCATTACTTTCTCTGAATTATATCTGATATTTAATTTTTTATTATATTTAGGTTAGCCATTTCTCAAAAGTTATACTTGCTTTATACACTTGGGGTGTAAAGCTAAAGATTACTGTCAACTGTAGAATATTTAGAAAAGTTTCTAGTAAGATGTATTTGTAATATTTATACAACCTAATATTAGAAAGTCAAGTTTGCATCCTTTCAATAGAAGGAACTTTCAGGGTTTTAGTACCTGCTATCCCAGTTACTTATCTTATATTAGTAATAGACAAGTAACACAACCTTGCTTAGGTTTATAAATTACCAGATGACTCTATTCAATTGTTTTAGTTTTTATAATGGTAGATGGCCACCAATAAGTTGATAAACTATTAACTGTTGAATGATTCAACCACTAACCACTTGACCAAAATCAATTAGCCCTATCAAATTAGCAAAAATTATCAATCATTTAGCCAAAACCAATTAAACTATAAAGCTAAAAAAATTATCAGCCACACACCTAAAACCAGTTATAACTAATGAATTAACTAAACCATCACTCTTTTACTTTTAACTATTAAGCCCATTGTTTAACCAAAACCCACCAATCTCTCAGAAAAAATAATTTTAGGCTTAAAAATAACAAAAACTACAAACTGCTAAATAAAAACTATGAACTACCAAATTAAATAAATAATACCATAACATTCAGCCAAAATGATATACAATTACCATTAAAATCTTATTTTAGAAACTTAATATATAGATTATATTAAAATTATCTTCTTATATATTACCCTATAAATAGTTCCAATATACATAGAACAATTGTTGAGTTTGGTGATTTTTAGTTTATTTGTAAGGGATAGTACATCCTTTATAAACATATACAATTGAGTTTTTTCTCTATTTTCAAAGGCCATTTCCTTCAAATGCTACACAATTATTAGCCTTAATAGCACCAGCAGAATCTCCCAGCAGACTTTCTGTCTCTAGGGCAATCTCTTGGTGAAAGTAAGTTATCACCAAGGTAGATCTCTGCTTAATGTGTGGGAAGAATCTTGGATCAGAGCTAGGCAATCTCTAGTTAAAACTATGACAAGGAAGATAATGAAAGATCTAGTAGATCAAGCGTAACTTTATTAAGAAAAAATGGTACTTTAAATATTACCAGAATGGAATCAAGAATGAAATAAACATAATCAGGAAATATTCCAGATGATGAGGGATAGGTGCACACCATGTGTGAAGATCAAAGTAGACCTTGGGTTGTAGGAGGTAATGTCAAAGCCCAGGTTCAGAATTAGAGTAGATCAGGCTTCTTCATTGAGTGCTGGACTGAGATTAATAATGGTAACACAGTTAAGTAGTTTACATCATCTGCCATAGAGAAGCCAACAGATAGTAAGGTAGATTAGGTAACATAAGGTTATTAATGGGATAAATAGAAGAGTTACATGTTAAATAAACCTTGGTCTTAAAATCAAGCTTCTATTATATTGTTTTGAGCACCCTTTCATATCTCATCAGCAAGTGGAGAACTAAGAGGGAGATTCATCCTAATTTGTCTATATGTTAATTCAGCATCATTAACCATCTGATGCTATGCAAATTATGGTTAATAGTTGTGGGCTTTAATCCCAAATAAAGTATTGATTGCTAAATTTAATATATAAAATTTTTTGAAAAAAAACAGACTTCAAAAAATGCACTAAAAAGTATGAAATAATTAATGAAATATCTTTTTAAAGTCAGTGCATATATTTTAAACTGACTTAAAATATCTATATATAATAACTATACTCAGCAATGTATATCATTAGTTGCTTATAGTTTACACTTGGACCCAATTCAATATAAGCTTTAATTTGTATTTGTGAGAAAAAATCTTTAAGCCAGTTTGAAGTATGTTGCTGAATTTAAAAAGACATTTATTGATTATTCATACCTTTATTAATTTTTTATACTTTTTAGTGCATTTTTAAAGTCAGTTTTGAGTCCCTTAAATAAACTTGGTGCATTTTTCCAAGTTAGTTCTTTTCTCAAATTTTTTTTATAAAATCATGATCTCTAAGTATTTTTTTAGAAATCTCACTATTTCTATAGAAAAATAAAATTATAAATATTACTTAGATATATTATTTTAGGAAGGGTGCTCCAGTGGTAGAGTAGGGACTCAATGACTACTGCCTCCCAAGTTCAACCCCTGATAGATAAACTTTAAGTAGGTTGAAATTATGACTGTGTTGGCATTGCAAACCAATTTTCTAAACTGGGATAGCAAATATCAAGGTGTCCATTGAGTTTATAGCCTATCAGAATGCTGCACATGGAGGTTTACCAGGATTTATCCTCCCTTTCTATTTATTTACTTCTCCATTAATCAGTGCAGTATTGTCCCAGCTAAGCACATTGAATAAAATCTGATTTAAAATTAAAATTAGGCCTATTATCTCAAGCACAAATATACAAAAATAGCTAACCATAGCACATATATCTCTGAACATTGGGAACCATCTTAGGCTGTTTTCCATTTTTTAACTATAAAAAGATCTAAAAAGTCAGATATAGAATTTATTATCCTACATTTGTACTCACAGCTGATAAGTAAGAATATTTTAGGTCAAATTTAGCCAAAGAGGGGAAATGTCAGCCATTTGCAATTTTCCAATGTTGTTAAGGGTTCATTTAATAATAATAAAGATACAAAAGTTGGTGAAATTGGCCAAAAGTCTCTGGCCAATTCTCAGTGGAACCCCATTAATTGGGGTAACACCAGTTCAAAACATCTATAAGCATCAAATGTAAAATCCAACAGTTGGATTACTCTGACCTCACCATGGACCAAGGGGGAATTATTGGAAGGCACTCCCCCAACCCCAACAAAGTCCTTCAATGCACCTGTGCAGGGACCCCTCTTTTTATAGGCTTGGCAGGGGTCACATGAGGTGCAATAAATTTCTCAGGTGGTAATTGGCTTATATTTATAAAAATGTTACCTCACATATATGTTTGGGCTAATCAGAATTCCTCTTCCTTTTTTTCACTGCCCTTAAGTGAGTTCCTGAGTTATGATATGTTATTTCTGCATATTTTCTAATACAAACTCATGTACACTATTCCAAACATATTCCTGAATTCCCCTCAGCCCTCAAAGAACTTTAAATATTAAGTAGTCAAATGTTGAGGGTCATCATTTTTTTACCTTTATCACACTTCTAATAAAAATCATAAAAAATCCAATTTTTAGAAGCGCTTTATTTTAATTATTTATAATTTTTACAAATCTTTGTGGAATCCAGCAGGCAGCAAGCACCAGCGAGCAAAAAATTGGCTGGATTCCCATAAAATGGTGATCACTATAGGGGATTCCTGTATTACCAGAATTATTGCTCTTGAGTAGCAACTTGCCAGCACCTTATCCTATCTTAAATAACTGGAGCAGTGCCCTTTAAAGCTCCCCTAAAAGAAAAATTCACCCCTGGTGAAGGAAACATTAATACTTTCCTGTATGTTTATGAAGCTGTCATGTATGGCACCACTGATATTCAAAAAGTTCAGTACATTTTTCCCTATTTGAGACGCCTAGCACAAGAACTGATAGTTCCTTACTTGAACCCTTCACTCACTTGGGAAGAAGTGAAGGAGGTTCTTGTGGCTGAATTTGGATCCAAGCAGAATCTACTCAGGGAAAAACAGGCCTTTATACGCCTCAGCATATATAAGGGTCAACCACTCCTTGCCTTTGCTGAGCAATTTTACCTCGCTGCGCAAAGGTTAATACCCTCTAACATGCTCACTCTTGATGAAGCTATCGCTGCCCTGCTAACTGGATTAGCTTCTCAGCCCTCTCTATCTAGGCATATTATCTCAGTGAAACGCCATTTCCAGAATATCCGTGATCTTAAGAAGGCATTAGTAGATGTTGCCAATTTCCATTCATGTGCAAAAAACAATGAAGATGAGGTGATTCCTCCAGCTCTTGCTATTGAGGAGCTACCACTAGTTGGTCAGTTGAGATCTGCTCCCTCTGTGCAACCTACAGAGGTTACCACTCCTTCTTATGAATCAAAACCCTGTAAAGTAGTAACAACCATCTGTCTGCACCAGCTCACTAAAGCTGCTGTGCCTACCCCTCTAGTTAAGCTGGTAAAGGCGCACCCTAAGGCTATTCAATCTCCTGTGGCCATCTCTACTACCTCCATTGTGGCCTTGCCAGTTGTTGAGAATACTCTTTGGGATAAACCTGAGGGGGTTATGATGGTATTGGCTACTATATACTTGGAGCCCCCGCAGAGGTAGAAGTTTCTGATCACCTGAACGCTGGAGGAGTAGATGAGATCACCATCTCTGAGGAAACGTACCTCAGTCAAATCTTAGGGTGTCCACAAGTGATTGACACTGCCAGTGATGGTGATCAATTCTTAGCTGGATTGATTCAACCTCTACAGCGTGTTCATCCTTTATGAACCATCATGACTAAATACCCTGAAACTGCTAAAAAACTCACCTCCACCTTATGGATCAAAGAGGTTTTAGCTTTGTCACCTAACTTTGGAGGGACTCTCACTAAGGTTGAAGTAGTCATTCAAAAGGTCCGTATCTTGGCCATCTTGGACATTGGCTCCCCAGTCAACGTGATCTCCACTAAGCTTATTAAGAAGATCAAGTTAGTGCCTGACTTGGAGTACATGCAAGGGTTTGGAACTGCTGGACCCAACAATACCTGGGCTATTGGGGCTTACTATTCCCTTCCCATTTGAGTTGGGAAACTTATTTTACAGCCCTTGCTGTGGCTTTAGATAACAACACATATGTTATGCTCATCAGCATTTATTTATGATTGAGTATGAGGTAATAATCAACCTGAAGCAAGGTTACCTCTCATTGCTTAACTATGAAGTCCCACTAGTCTTATCTAATAAAGAGTCCAATAAGCACAAATACTCTTGCTTGGTTGAATACCCCTACGCAGCAATAATTTTATCTTATACCACTTCTGGGCGTCACACAAAGAAATTGCCTAATTCAGTGGATGCTAGGGAAGATATCCCTTTTTATGCTGCAGATGAGGTCATGATCAAGCCTGGTGAACAATGAGTGGTTGACATAAAAGTCACGCTACAAATTTCACATCACTGTTTATTGCACATTGTTAGTATTGAGGGTGTCAGTCCCTTGGAGCCTCAGGTATTGCCTGGAATTCTTGACCCTGCTTATCAAAGGCCCATTACTTTGCTATTGGGGAACCTCACCTCCAAGGACATAGTTGTTGAAAAACACCAGGAGATTGGCAGAGGCTTGTTAGTCCCTGTGGTGGACATTGAACAAATTCACTCCATTGGTACTATGATGGATATGGGCCTGCCAATGGATAACCTGGTATGTATCTTACCCAACGTCCATATCTCAGAAGTGCTGACACCAGATGAGCTGGAAAAAGTACATACTCTCCTTGATGATTATAGTGACATATTTTCCAAATCTAATACTGACTATGGCCACATGAAGGGTTGGTACCATTCCATTGATGTGGGTGATGCCCATCCCATTCAGTCAAAACCTTATCACAAATCGAAAGTGAAAGAACAGCAAATGAGGACAGAACTTCAGCAGTTACTCAATGCGGGGCTGTTATTTTCTTCACAAAGCCCCTGGTCTTCCCCTCTCTTGCTAATAAAAAAGAAGAATGGAAGACATCAGATAGTCATGGATTACCGCAGATTAAATAGCCTCACAAAAAAGGATAGCTATCCTCTTCCTCATATTGATGACGCCTTGGCCCAACTCTCAAGCTCTAATTTCTTTTCTGCCATGGACTTAGCTAGCGGCTATTGGCAAATGGACCTTTCTCCTCAAGATTAGGAGAAATGTGCTCCTATCTGTAGTGAAAGTCTCTTCCAACCCACACAATTACCTCAAGGGTTGTGTAACGCACCTGCCTCTTTCCAGAATGCAATAAATCACATTTTATGGGACCTCAAGTTGACTTCTGTCATTGTCTATCTTGAAGACATCACAGTGTTCTCAAAAACCTTTAATGAACATCTTGATCACTTGAAGGAGGTGTTTTAACGGTTATGTCAGTCTAATATAAAGTTGAAGCCCTCAAAGTGTACCTTCTTCCAAAGAAAACTCAATTTCCTTGATCACTACATTTCTCAAGAAGGAATTCAACCCATGCAGGACAAGGTCAAAGCCATCTCAAAGATGCCAGCCCCTAAAAATCTATGGGATAATCAGGTATTTCTAGGGATGATGGGGTATTACCATCAGTTCATCCTAAGTTCACTCAACTCAGTGAGCCCCTTGTCTGCCTATTGACCAAGAACACTCCTTTTCAGTGAGGTGCAGAACATAAGGCTGCTTTTGAAATGCTGAAGCAACTGCTGCAACAACGCCCTATCCTACAGCACTCAAATTATAATGAAACCTTCATCTTACTCACTGATGCTTCAGACTATGCCATCAGGGCCATCTTAGCCCAGTTGGATGAAAATGGTGTAGATAATCCTGTCTCCTACTTTAGTAAGATGCTGTTAAAGGCTAAATAAAACTACAGTGTCACAGAAAAGGAGTGCCTTGATGTTCTGTTGGCTGTAAAGCACTACCGCCCTTTCCTATATGGAACTACCTTCACTGTGGTTACTGATCACGCAGCTTTAAAATGGCTACAGAATATAAAAGACCCTACCAGCCAGTTAGCTCACTGAGCTCTAAAGCTCCAGCCTTATGGCATGAAGATCAAGCACCGTGCTGAAACCTGGCATATGAATGTTGATGGTTTGACTCAGCTTCCAGTCCTTCACTTGGATATCAGTGAGGCGGAGAGACTATTTGATCTCTTAATGACCCCCAATGACTGGAAAGATGAGGATGAGATAGTACAGAAAATGTTAGCCTGGTGCTCCCATAACACCAAAGTGAAGAATGGGAAGATGTATAAGCAGGTGGAAATAAAATGGCTGTTTTACCTTTGGCCTTTGGAGCGTGTACCTGCTATCCTGGAAGCCCACTCCACTCTAGGTCATGGAGGGGCCAAAAAAACTTTTGAGTGGTTTAAGGATTGATATTATTGGGATGAAACGATGGAATTCATTGTTGATGTCTTGGAAGCTTGACTTACTTGCAAAAAGCAATCCAGATTCAATACTAGGTATCAAAATCAGCCAACTATCCCAAAACAATCTTTCCACACCATTAGTTTGGATGTAATAGGTCCCCTCCCTCAGACTACTAGTGGCACCAATTTATCCTGGTAGCCATTGATCATTTCAATAAGTGGGTAGAAGCTGTAGCTCTTCCTACTCAAATGGCCAAGGCCACAGCCACCTTTTACATCAGAATATTTTCTCTCAACATGGCTGTCCTCAAATCTTACTCTGCAATAATGGAAAAACTTCACCCCCAGAGTAGTTAAAATCTTGTCCACCTCCATGGGGCTCAACAACTTTTCTACGCTCCATATAATTCATTGACAAACTGGACTGTGGAGAGAAAAAAAACCTTAGTATCCATCTTATGGAAAATGGCCTCTTCTGATCCACTTCACTGGGACCAATTCTTACCCAGTGCCCTTATAGCTTACCAGATCAGTTATCATTGGATCTTAAAAATGTCCCCCCTACATGTCCTGTATGGGCGGGAACCAGGAATACCTGCTCTTTTAGTTAAAGATGTATTCTCCTCTAGAGTTGAGGAACCCAAAAGAGTCATGTACAGATTAGTTCAGCACATTATCCAACTCCAAGCTGAGGCTATGACTAATCTAGCTAAAACAGTGACTAAAGAAGGGCAGGCTGCAAAATGAGCTCCAAAAACCCCTGCCTACATTCCAAATATTTGACATGGTCTTGTACTATCATACTGCATCACCTCTAGAAGCGGTAAGCTTGGATCAATATGGGAGGGCCCCTTCACCATCACTTACAAAAGGGGAAATGAGTATTCTATTAAGTCTTTAGCAATAGGTATCACTATCAATTGCATACATGGCCAGTTCTCTGACCTTATTATCCTCCCAACATTCTTGAGGGGGTGATGTTGGACATTTGACCTTACAGCTGAAAAGTAAGAATGTTTTAGGTCAAATTCAGCCAAAGAGGGGGAATGTCAGCCATTTGCAATTTTCTGATGTTGTAAGGGTTCATTTGATAATAATAAAGATGCAAAAGTTGATGAAATTGGACAAAAGTCCCTAGATGATCCTTGGTGGAACCCCATTAATCAGAGTAAAACCAGTTCAAAGCCTCTAGAAATTGAATGTTGTTGAATGGTTGACTGAATCTAAATCGTTGGTTACTATAAACCAAAAATATCCTAAGTATATCTGAACTTAAATTTGTGGCCTAGCAATTTCACTTAATTTTATTTGACTATGATGACATGGGCTTGAAGGCTTTGTTGGTTAGGTTGGACTTTAAATTAAGTTTCAATTTAATGACTTGGGCACATGGGCTTTGTTGGTCTATGTCAAAATTAGTTTTTAATGTCAGTCAAGTTTTTGATTGAATTAATTACTAATTAGTATTACAAATTGCCTTGGTATGTGCTGCCAATTGCTTGTGAAAGAGAATCAGTTCAGCTATTTGCAGATGCATCCAAAACGCCATCTTGAAAATGATGATGATGTTTACACTGACCCTAAGGCTGAGCATGATGCCCTGAGTCAAAGTATTTTTAGATGCTCTTATGAACATTTTACATGTTCCTTTGGCCAAGTGCCATTGAAAATGAGACATCATGGGCAAGATGTGGTGAACATCAAACCCTATAAATTACCTTCAAGTTGATGCTAATTAAAACATTCAACTACTATGACTAGTTTATAGTTCAACTTATAAACTTTTTGTGTTTAAAGCTTTACTTTGTATTAGTTGAGAATTTACTTGGGATCAGTAAGATCAGGGTGGCGTGCCATCATCCAAGTAATGACAGGGGAATATGAATTTAGATTACTATCATCAAGGAGTTTATCTTAAATTATAGTCACCATCTAGTCTATTGTTGTCATACAATAGATGTACAAAACTCCATCCCACTACAGAAGAAGAACCAGCCCTCTGAAGAGGACAAAAATTCAACAAGTGGCGCTTATGGCTGGGATCACAGATGGTGACTGCGCTGAGTAGGGGAGCAATCCCAATCAATTATTCAGATTCATCACTGGGCCCAATGGGAATACTGAAATGACTGTGTCCCAGATTAATTGGGAGGATGTACCCATTATTACCTATCCCAATGAACCCATTTCACTAAAGAGCTGGAACGCCTTGAACAGCAGTTGTTAAGAGGGTATCAAATAGGGCAAGGGCCCGCGGACAATAGTAGCAATCCTTTTTATCATCAATGACAGCAAGATGTGTTGTGGATGAGATATCTTGCCCATCGTCAATTAAGTGTAGTTCAGATCTGAAACAACTCAATTGGGATAGAGAATATTGCCCAATACTTAATTGAATTTGTACATCCCACCTCTAGAAATTCTCAGATGACAATCACCCACCATCATGCAGCCATTATCAAGTTGGTAAACTTTGCACGCAACTCCAGCCAGGTGGGCCAAATTTTAAATGAGTGATTGGAAGCCAACTTTGCTGAGTTCTGTTCAAGTTTGGAGGCAAATACAACTTAGCCACTTGGGCTAATGACCGGGTAGCAGTATTAGCACATGAGCTAAATGACTGATTGCATCCCATCTTTCACAATTTCTTAGAGGAAAGAGGAGTCACTGAATTTTGGGTCAGCAATATCACTCAGACTTCATTAATGCTTCAGAGTTCATAAGGCTTAATCACAAAGCTCAAGAGGTGCAGTTAAACCATAAGAATGAATTCTGTGACCAGTATCGACATCTGAGCGCTCAAATTTTGCAGATGAAGGATGAATACACTGGAAAAATCAACTACTGGCAAACACAATTTGAGGGCCAATGGGCAAAATATGAAAAAAATCAAGACTCTATTGATCATCTTAATCTACAGATCAAAATCTCAATGATGATGTTTATATTATTAATGAGTCAAACAATAATCTCCATGGAGAATTAAACCAGTGCAAGAAGGCAATGAAAGAAAAGGACCAAGTGAATTTTCCCTTGCAACTACAAGCTACTAGCTTGAATGAGGAAATTGCAAAATTAAAGTTAAAAAACAGAATTTGTGTCAATTGGGAAAATGAAATCAATGAGCAAATTTATGCTCTGGATGACAGGCGTTGTCAGTGTGCTACAAACCACTTGACTGAAAATTCTTCCAAATATTATGAGGATGAAGCTTCAGAAATAGCTACTGAAATTGACGCTGGGCCACGTTGACAAATGCCTAGCAATATAATTGCTTTGGCCAACCCTAACACCTCAAACCAGGATACAATGCCTCAGCGCCCTAGTATGCCTGGCTCTAGTCAACAAAGAAGTAGTTGTGATAACCAGGAATGGGAAAGCGATAATTATGAACCAGCAAACCTGCCTGCTTTTGGCAAGAATTGAAGTATTACCACATTTTTTAAACACTTTGAAATGGCTTTATATGGGGCCAGTGACCATAACAAAGCAGCCACTATGATTAACTGCTTGGATGAGTGGAGCATTGAGTTGATTATGCCTCACATTAATGAGAATCCAACATATGCTGAAGTCAAGGAGGCTGTGCTTCATGAATTTGGAGGTCCAAAACGAATGTCAACCAGAAAATCTAAGTTTATGAACATTCACTTTAAGAAAGATGAAGCAATTGACAAATTTGTGGATTGACTCTATTGCAAAGCTCAAGTTCTACTAGGCGCATGGGCTATGGTCAATTTTGATGCTAAGATTGCATTAGAACATGCAGTAGAACCTTACCCAAATTTTAATCAAACACTTTATTGACTGCTTTCATGCAAAACCTTGCAACATATGAATTAGTTGATTAATTGCGCAGATGCTCAAAAAATTACAGCCCTCCTAATACTGGGTACAGATCAGGACCCGCTGACTCCGCTGGAAAGCCCTTTGAAACCAAAAATAAGATTGACAGTAATTTGCCTGTAAAAATTGAGCAAAACTCAAATATGAGAGCCCTACAGCCATTGAGTGAGATTACTTGCTTTAATTGCAATCATAAAGGTCACTATGCCTCCCAATGCCATCAGTGTGGTGTTAATGTAGTCCTTCCAAATAACGCACAGGTGGAGGGAAAAGAACAAGCACAATAGATGTGGGACAATCTATTGTGCCAAAAACACCAGTTCCACCTGACTGACATGAAAACATGGGTCATGGGGCTTCAATTTTTAGCAATATGAATTCTATTTTAGCACCAAATGAAGAATTTATGAACGTACATATGGTAACTTGCTCTCAGAGTAAGGAAGTTATACCTGAAGTCTCTGAAGTAGTTGCTAAACCATATATGCAAAAGATATTTGAGAATACTCAAGCTGAGGGGCTGAGCAATGCATCAGATACCCCAAGCTTGAAGGGGGTGAATATAGCTATGCCAATTGACATATTCATCAATGAATGTCCTAGTATTGGAAATACCCTGAAGCATACTCTTAACTTGTTGGATTCTTTCCATATCCACTTAGTAAGCTCTATTGATTATTATTAGAAAAGAAAAATAACGAAAAAAAGAAAAAAAATAAAAATAAATATAAAAAATAAATATAAAAAAATAAAAAAATGATAAATCTTATATAAAAACAATTAAAAAAATAAATTTAATTAATGAATTTTAAAGCCTTATCACCACTAAAGCTAATATCCTTTTTTGGAAGGGGGAGAAACTTGAAATCAAATCCAAGGGGGCCAGTTAAAGTTTGACGAGGATTGCTGGAGCTGCAGCAGGCATAGAACCCAAGAAACAAATGCAAAACGCCTGAGCTAACTGTAGCATGCAGCATGGAATTGTGGAGTTTAAGAAGAAAAGTTATTCCAGGGCCAAAAGGCTATTAACGTAACATCCTATTATGAAGGTCAAGAAAAATTGGATGTTGTGATCAAGAGAAAAAGAATACCCTCCGCTTTTATCCAGTCAAGGAGGGGGAAGTGTTGAATGGTTGACTGAATCTAAATTGTTGGTTACTATAAACCAAGATTATCCTAAGTATATCTGAACTTAAATTTGTGGCCTAGCAATTTCACTTAATTATATTTGACTATGATGACATGGGCTTGAGGGCTTTGTTGGTTAGGTCAGACCTAAAATTAAGTTTTGATTTAATGACTTGGGCACATGGGCTTTGTTGGTCTATGTCAAAATTAGTTTTTAATGTCAGTCAAGTTTTTGATTGAATTAATTACTAATTAGTGATACAAATCACCTTGGTATGTGCTGCCAATTGCTTGTGAAAGAGATTTGGTTCAGCTATTTGCAGATGCATCCAAAATGCCATCTTGAGAATGATGACAATGTTTACACTGACCCTGAGGCTGAGCATGATGCCCTGAGTCAAAGTATTTTTAGATGCTCTTATGAACATTTTACATGTTCCTTTGGCCAAGTGCCATTGAAAAAGAGACATCATGGGTAAGATGTGGTGAACATCAAACCCTATAAATTACCTTTAAGTTGATGCTAATAAAAAACATTCAACTACTATGACTAGTTTATAGTTCAACTTATAAACTTTTTGTGTTTAATACTTTACTTTGTTTATAGTCAAGAATTTACTTGAGATCAGTAAGATCAGGGCGGCGTGCCATTATCCAAGTAACGACAAGGGAATACAAATTTAGAATACTACCAAGGAGTTTATCTTAAATTATAGTCACCATCTAGTCTATTGTTGTCATACAATAGATGTATGAAACTCCATCCCACTACAGAAGAAGAACCAGCCCTTTGAAGAGGACCAAAATTCAACAAATGTAAAATCCATTGGTCAGATTACTCTGACTTCACCATGGACCAAGGGGAAATCATCAGAAGGCACCCCTAACCCCAAAAAGTCCTTTAATGCACCTGCGTGGGGACCCCCCTTTTATAGGCTTGGTGGGGATCCCCCAAGATGCAATAAATTTCTTATGTGTGGTGATTGGCTTAAATTTTTAAGAAAGTTACCACATGGATACATTTGGGCCAAGCAGAATTCCTCTTCCTTTGTTCCACTGCCCTGAAATGAGTTCTCAAGTTATGATATGTTATTCCTGCATATTTTCTAATTTGGACTCATGTACGCTATTCTGAACACATTCCCAAATTCCCCTCAACCCTTAAAGAACCTAAAATGCTAAGTAAACAAATGTCAAGGGTTGTTGCTTATTTACCTTTATCACGCTCTTAATAAAAATCATAAAAAATTCAGTTTTTAGTAGCACTTTATTTAATTATTTAAACTTTATACAATTCTTTGTAGAATCCAGAAGGTGGCAAGCACCAGCAAGCAAAAATTAGCTGGATTCCCACATTTATCATTAATATGTAAAGTATAATGTAATCTTTTATCATGTCAGCTGAGCGTTTTATTGTTATATGGGCAATTTATAGATCAGTGATCTTGAGAAAGCAGATGTAATTTAATCAGTTTTCTTAGGCTCATTGGTCTTGGCAAGTGGTTGGTGGTAAGTTGGTAAATTTAATAAGCTCACTGATCTCTGTATCTATTTGGTGATTGGTTGATAAAATGTTTTAATAAGTTTTGGTTATGTGGTTGGAGTTTTTAGTTGATTTTAAAGACCAATGGTTTTACTTTGCAGTTTGGCATTTACTCAGTTAAGGTGATAAACTTAATTACTGTAAACCTATTGATGCCCATCTACCAAAAATGACATCATTTTGCAAAAAATGACGTCAGAATAAAAAACTTTTTAATTAATTAAGTGTTCACTTTTCACTCTGCCAAAACAATATACCATTCATTATATACTTATATAAATTTTCACTTCTTACATATAAACTTTATTTAATATGACAATCCATACAAAATCAGAATGTGAGCTGATTGGGAGCATACTCTTTTATTTAGTAAGTTACATTCAAAATGAGATGGTAGCTTTGGAGTAATGCACAAACAAACATAAAAAAATAAAGAACATATATAAAGGTATGTTGAGTATCATTCTCCTTTTGTTTCAATGTCAGTAAAAAAATGAATGTTTGTTTGTCTATCTGTTTGTTTGTCTTCACTGCATTTATATACTAATATATTCAATTATAATAAAATGTTTTATAAGTTGTTATGTGCACAATTATGGAAGTTTCTGATTTTTGCAACCATTATTTTCATAGTAAAATAAAAAGTTTTATATATAATAAGTGAAAGCTCTATATATACTTTGATGGTATTCACTATATTGTTATGGCTAAGCAGTTAGATATTTGTTTGATTTGATATTTTAGATGGTTTAGTTAAGTTGTTAGTGGTCATTTAGGTAGTTAGCAAGGAAATAAAATCAAAACTTTGAATCAAAAACCCAATTGATTTTAAAAGTACCTCCTCTAGCACAATTGGCTCAGCTTTTGGCTCTAAACTTAAAATTTATAAATGGCATTTGTTCAAATCCTGGCACAATTAATTTTATTATAGATACACAGGGTACATTGTCTCATGGGCAAATAACCAAAAATAGCCAAAAATCATAAAAAATCACCAAACATGGCATAAGTACTTTATAAAGTTTGTTAATATTTTTATGCTATTTTTTTACAAATATATAGACTCTAATAACAGTTCTATTTAAGCACTAAATCATATATGTCTCTAATGGTAACTATATACCAATTTGGATGAACACTTTCATATTCATCTAATTTAATAGTTTCATAGATTTGATTGGTGATTGGTAGTTTTTGGCTGTTTTGTAAATTCAACAATTGGTTTTTGCTAAGTGATGGTTCATTTTTTGGTTGAATCAATAGGCTCAATAGTTTTGGTAAGTGATTGGTAAGTTAGTTAATTTGGTAGGTTTAATTTATTTTGAATATGTGGTTAGAGGTTAGAATATTTGTTAGGTTTAATAGTTTCTGAACTTATCTATAGCTATCTACTAATATAAAAACTAAAATAATTTAAATCATCTGGTAAGTTATAAGTTGGGTGTAGTTGTGAACACCTGTAACCACAAGCTAAGGTGGGGTAAAAATGCTGTGACAGGTTTGAAACCTGTTATAGCTAGGATAAATATATGAGGTGTGGCAGAAAAGTAATGAGACTGGGAACACTGCAAGCGATCTGGCAACGCTGCGCTGTTGTCCTTGACAGAGCACATGTATCAGCCCCCTCCCATCTCTCAGTGTGAGTTTTAGTTTTTTCATTAACTATGTGATTGTTGTGACTGCTATTAGTGAAGTTGTGTTTTGGTTGTGCATCACGCAAAATGGAACAGCGTAATTTGGAGCAACGTTGTGCCATCAAATTTTGTGTTAAGCTTGGAGAATCGCAAGTGTGACATTTGAAAAGTTAAAACAAGTGTATGGGGAACATTCTTTATCCTGAGCTCAAGTTTTTTGCTGGCATAAATCATTTTTGGAAGGCAGAGAACACGTTGAAGATGAACACCGCTCAGGGAGGCCTTCAACTTCTAAAACCAACAAAAACATTGAACATGTGAACACTCTTGTGAGATCAGACTGTTGATTAACATTAAGAATGTTGAGAGAAGAATTAAATTTGAACAGATTTACCGTTTATTAAATTTTGACTGAACATTTGCACATGCAAAAGGTCTGTGCCAAAATGGTGCCAACAATTCTCACAATTGAGCAGAAGGACAATCAAAAAAACAAGTGTCTTGATCTTCTTGACAGAATAGCCGATGAGCAAGATTTCTTTAGTCATGTAATCACAGGCGATGAATCATGGATTTTTCAATATGATACTGAGACCAAGAGACAAAGTGAGGAGTGGCACACTGTGAGTTCTCCTTGACCAAAGAAAGCTCAAATAAGCAAATTGAAGATCAAATCAATGCTGATTTGTTTTTTTGACAGAAGGGGAATTGTCCACAAAGAATTTGTTCCTCCAGGACAAACTGTCAACCAAGTTTTTTATAAAGACGTCCTTGAAAGGCTCAGAAAAAGGGTCATTTGCGTGAGACCGGACATTGCAGACAAATGGATGCTCCATCATGACAACGCCCCATGTCACACTGCCCTCTCTGTCACGGAATTTTTGACCTCAAAAGGCATTCCTGTGGTTCCCCAGCCCCCCTATTCACCTGACCTCAATCCCTGTGACTTTTTCCTATTTCCTTAACTGAAAAATGTCCTCAAAGGACGGCATTTAGGGACTTTAGAAAACATCCAAAAGAGTGTAACAGACATGCTACAGACCATACCAGTTGAAGACTTCCAGCGCTGCTACCAACAGTGGGAACAACGTCTCCATTGGTGTGTGGCTGCCCAAGGGAACTACTTTGAAGGGGATAAGATTGATGTTTGAAAAAAATAAAAACTTTGGTAAGTAAAAAATCAGTCACATTACTTTTCTGCCACACCTTGTAATTTCCTCCATCCCTCTTATCATTATTAATTAATGATATGAAGTTAAAAAAAATTAAAAATCTACTAAGTTATAAGCACCATAGCAAAGCACAGGTATTCTATTAGTACTATTATATATGCCAATTCCATCTGAGAGGATAGTTTTTTCTAGTTGTTTAACTTGATTGCAAAATCTAACTGATGCTAAATTTGGTTAAATTTACTAAACTTTATACCACTATAATCTCAATTGCTTATATAAAATAAAGCATATGATTTTTAAGACCGTAAAAATAACCTTTTCTGTATATCTAGTCTAGTTATAGTATCCTATAAATATAATCTATTTAAACTAGACTGGTTGGATCTATTGTTAATTCTAGATAAAATTAGTCTTGTTATTTAAAAAGCTTTTAACTATAGCTAAGCAATTAAATAAATTTGCTTCAAGGTTTACATATAAAATTATAAAAAATACTAGTTTCGATAAATCTAGAGTAAACTTAAGAGTTACTTGCAATAATTTATCTTGCTTTTACCATACCATAGATAAGTTGTTACCAACACTGTTGGGCCACCAGGGAGGAATCATTTGGCACATTTATCTGAAGGCAGGGCTTCAAAGCTTGCAGCCTTTGATGAGACATTCCCATTAGAGTAAAGTTAAATAAAATAAAGAATATGTTCTTCTGAAAAGTACTTTATTTAGAGTAATCAGGCACTATTTATAGTGCTTTGAAATATAAGGATATGAATAGGGACTGTAAGGGTAGTGTCATGGGACCTGTAGGAAAGTCCTGATACTGGGATAGGTGGGAATAGATAAAGGTGTGTATTAATATTAGATAACAACTAGGAAATGTAAATATTCCCCAAATTTGGCATAATTCAGGTAAAGCCTGGAATTCAGTATTCCAGTTAAATCAAACCCCATTCTTAAAATTATTAGGCCATCTGGAAATTGGGCCATTTGGATTAATATATTAACCTTCCCCTTGGACAAGGCCTTCACCTAATCCAGGGAGAATCCTTTTTTTTAGTACTAGATGGTCCCAACCTGAGGGGGATTCATCGATGTCCCAGGGAGAATCCTGAAAGACACCAATTACAATTTAGATAACTCTTAGTAAATTTTTAATCAAAATCCCTTTATCAGAGTAATTATGTAAAACTTAGAAGACTAAGCCTTATACAGTTATGTGTATCATTACTTTCTCTGAATTATATTTGATGTTTAATTTTTTATTATGTTTAGGTTAGCTTTTTTATAAAGTTATCCCTGCTTTATAAACTTGGGGTGTAGAGCTAAAGGTTGCTATCAACTGTATAATATTTGGAAAAGTTTCTAATATGATGTATTTGGAATATGTATACAACTCAATATCAGAAAGTCAATTTTTTTACCTTTCAATAGATAATTAAAGAGTTTATAGTATCTGCTATACCATTTGAAATCTCTTATATAATAATAACCAATTAATCCAGCTTTGCTTGGGTTTATTTACTATCAGAATACCTGTGCTTTACAACAAAGTTTCATATTATACATAATGAAAATGTTAGTTTAACTAACAAAGCTCAATTAAAGTAAGGTTTCTTATAAATAAATAGTTGTTGCCCACTTTTTGTTTTCATAGTTTTCATAATAAAGTGATAATATTTAGTATGAGTACCTGGCATGCGTTGTAATGTCATTTAAAGAAAGTAAGTGTTTGTGTTTTAATTCTGTTTATTGAAGCACCTTTGGATACACAATATTTTTGTTTTACCATCTGGTGCATACATGAATAAATCAGAAAGTTTTCTGACGTGTGAGCAGGCCACATACAGCTGTCCATGTGTGAAGCATGGATTTTCTAAACTTAGTCTACAAACTTGTAGTGATTGTCCCTGTGCTTTGTTGATAGTCATTGCAAATGTGAGTTGCACTGGAAACTGAAAACATCTGAATTCAAATGGCATATCTGTTGGAATCATTGGGATGCGTGGCAACAGTATACCTCTATTTAAACATTCCATTTAAATTTGTAGCTTCAATTATATTATTCATCATCTTTTTCACTGAAAGCCTGGTAACATTGCAAAGTCCTGGCCAATTGATTTTTTTGGAGAAGAATGATAGGTATGCCAATTTTCAATATTAAAACGTGCGGTGGCATGCTTGGCAAATCAAGTGAATTTTAGAATTCAGTTGAATAATTGATAACTTAATCTTGATTCATTACATTATTAATGTACTTATATGTTGTCACTTCACCTGATATTAAATTTTGAGTGCTGAAATTGGTGTCATCGACATCATTGTTTTTGGCTGCTAGTATAGCATGTGAACTTAGTCACTGATAATTTTTGTAATTCTGTGCAATATTTAGGAAAACTTCAGGAATCAATTCATATGTGGTTAATGTGATTTTAAAGAAGTTTGTTGGAAATGTGATACATTGTGTAGATTCATCAATTGCCACTTTCCTATTCCCAATATCCAACAATTGTTTTGCAAAATGTTCAGCAGATGTATCATGTTGTAGCTGTACATGCATATTGGTCTTCAAAGTTAATTTCTGTATGTGTCGCCATAAAACTGATGATTTGAGACATGCATTAAGTTCATCAGCGGGTGTTGAACATGGTTTAACTGGTAAAATTTGTCAAAAATCACCAGACAATAAAATGAGTGCACCATCAAGAGTTGTTCATTTCATCTCAAATCTTTTAGTGTACAATTAATTGCTTCCATTGCTTTTTTATGCACCATAGTACATTTGTCCCATACAATGAGTTGATAGGATTGAAGTACTTTATCCATTCTAGAATTTTTGTTAATATTGCATGTGGGTGTCTCATGGATTTTCATATTCAATGGCAATTTCATTGCTATATGCGCTGTTTGGCCACCATCCAAATGAGTGCCACCATTTCAGATGATGCAATTGCCAATGCAATAGTTTTTTGTGATTGTATGGTTGCCAAAATAAGTAAAATGAGAAAAGTTTTGCTGTGCCTCCAGGCGCATCTAGGAAATACAATCCCTCACTTTGGCTTGTATTGCATGCATAATTCTGACATACACTATGTGTTGTTCTGAAACCATTTCATAAGATTCATTTGAACAATGTACCCAATTTGTCAATATCAAAATGTTTTTTTCATTGCATATCACAATCGAAAAGGTCATTTTCAGATTAATTGGTGCAGCCATTCCCAATTGTACCAGTGCTTTGTTAGCAATTGTCAAACTTGTGTCCTCAATTGAAACCAATGCCTCACCATACACATTTGATGTGAATTGAATATCTACAATTTGATTTGTTGCACATAAATGATGTAGGATGTCTTCACCATGTAGTCTTTGTAATTTTTCTAAAGATCTTTTGGATTAAATGGGAAGCACGTTGTCAATATGATTGTAAATAACATGTGTATTTGCTGTGGTTGAGCAGTATTTAATGCATCAGAAAGTGAAGTGTTCCAATGTACATAATTTTAATAAGATTTAATTCTTGGCAAGCTTCACAATAGGTGGCACATACTTGACCGTTTACTGCTCACAATTGTTGGAAGGATGTCAGTCCACATACATTAATTAACAGTAATTGCAAGTAAAAGCATTCTGCATTGTTTGGGTAAACAGTTTACAGATGGCCTAACGCAGCAGCTGAATATAATTTGGGATATCCTTCAATTACTTTGCCTTATTTGAGACGTTAAAATTTTTTTCTGATGCATTCCATGCATAGTATGTTGTCACTTCAGAGTAAAGTAGCATCTTTGCAAACATATCATCCACACACAGTGAAAAAATGCAGTTAACGTTGTTGGTAGTGATGACAATGCTCTTGCACATGCATTTTCTGTTGTAGAGTACATGCGCTGTCCATTTGCAAGGTGCACTGCCAAATGAATAACTGTTGGATGTCATTCATAGATTGGAAATGAAAAAATGTGCCATACTACTTCATTGCTACTATTGTAGCATCCTGGTTGATATTGGTCAATTTCATTGGTAGATGAAGTTGCACTTTCCACTCCAAAACTGCCATATCACTTCCTTTGTTATCATATTTGCAAATGTACTTGATTGATTTTACCAAGTTTTAATACTTGACATTGATGTGTGCTTTGTATAATTTGAGAGTAACGGTGAATAAGGTATAACCCAACAATTATCAACTTCAACATCTTTGTTTTGTAATTTTAAAGTGATGGATTTGCCATCATCATCAGTTGATCATCAACATTAGAGTAAATATCCATCATTGCCAGTGGTAGTATCATCAAGTAAGTCTCTTGGGTATTGTTTCATGCATTTCTCATCAGAAATGCATGGTAAATTGTTATTGAGTAAGCCACATGGACCATGGATCATGTTTTTGGTAACAACTTCAAATAAGTTTGGATCAATGGAAACATCTGGTATTTCTGCTGAAATGACTTGATCAATTTGATCTGGTGACTTTTTCAATTAACTGAATCAAAATGTGTGCATGTGACAATCCTCTTTTTTCCATTCAACAGAATACATCCAACAGCGTGTCTCTCCAAAAGCATGATGCTTGATAATGAAATCCATTAATGATTTCAATTTTGTTTGAACACACATGCAGAAATATCATGACGATCTGATGATGATTGTCCATTTAACAAAAGTTCTTTTATTCCATCCTACATAGGATTGCATGTGAATTTAATAAACAAATCTGGTCAGCCATATGCGCAAACATATGTCATTGTATCTTTTGCATTTTCATGAATTTTCCATGGACTTTCTGTAAATGTGGCTGTTAGTATGACCATTTTTCTCAAATTATTGGGATTTACAAAGCCATCATTAACAACTGCATCATGTAAATGAATGTACTCTTTAAAAAGCAACTTAGTTTTTTTTTAGTACTAGATGGTCCCAACTTAAAAAGCAACTTAGTTTGATTTAATAAAATGTAGAGGAGTTGTTTGGTTTCAATTTTTGCATACATATTGACAATGTATTTTTTTTAGTACTAGATGGTCCCAACCCGAGGGGGCATATTGACAATGTATTGATGGAACAATTGTTAACAATTCAAAGTATGATTCTCAGCAGTTTCATTAATCATCAATTGATGTGAATAGTAATTCATGGCACTGATTTTCTTATTTATTTTCTCATCTGTTTGTGGATTTCTCAATTTGATATTATAATGATATTCATCTTCTACTTGCCAAAATAAAATTGGATATTGCAATCATCATATGAGTGATGAGTTTCTGAGACTCGCTAAACATTACCATTTCTGCAATGAAGAATTTTATCAAAATGGGGACCATCTAGTACTAAAAAAAGAATTATATCGCATGAGTTAAATTCTTTGCCAGCTATAACAATCGCCACTTCATCAATTGTTGGTGCATTGCACTGTCTTTTGTGTTGGCCAACAGGTGTTTTGTCTGCTCTAACTACAGCTTTGATGTCATCTACTGAAATTTATTCAAGGGCAGTTAAGAACAATCAAATTAATCTGTTGTGTTGATCAAACAAAGTTTGTAATACAGCAACAATTTCTCTTTTAGTGTCTGTATTGAATTGACAACGTTGATTGATTTGTTCATCAGTGTTTCCCATAAAATAAATTTAAAGAAATTTGTGATCTGCATTTAATAATGGTAGTAGTGATCCTGCATGATGATAAATTTGCCCTTGCACTTTATATGTTGGCATATAATTCTCATGCACAATATTTGTTGCACCAGATGATGTCATTTGGAAACATGAATAGTACTTGCATATGTTTGCCAAGCAATGCTTTGATTGGCTTGTGTCACCTAATACCAATGTTGATAATGGTTTGGGTGATAAATGTAGTTATAATAATTTTTCTTTTTCACCCATGCAGTACATTCCTGGTGGTTCATTCTTAAATATGAAAGCACTTTAATACACGCATAATTTATCCATTTCTTTTAATAACCACACTTGGATGAAGACTAATCATAATTAGCATTATAATGGAATTCACCAAGATTTATTAGTTTGCAGTGTTTGTCTGGATAAAGAATTGAGTACTTGAGCGGTTTCCAGTCTTTCTTTTTGTTGCTCATCTGTTTCAGATGAACGGGCTTGAGCAGTACATACTTGATCAGTTTCAGTCTTTCTTTCTGTTGTTCATCTGTTTCTGAAGCTTGAAATGCCTTTTCTTTTATGGTTGAGGTATAGATAACTAACTGCTTGTTGTTTGGGTGGCATAATTTATTTGAGAGTGAAAGTAATGCTTTGTGACAACTATTAAAAATTAACTTGGAAAAAGCTGGTGGAATTCAGGGGATTGGGATGCTCACTGGTGCTACTCAGCCCTAGGTTTCAACAATAATTGAGAAAAGATGTTACACTCTCAACTGCTGGGATAAATAATTTTTAGGAGGGTATTTGACCACTTTATATCTAAAAAATAGAAATTTTGATTATAAAAATGTTAGATTTTATGAGGTTTTAATAATAGTTTAAGAGGGATCAAGAAGTGAACTCTCTTAATATCTCAATGCTTAGTATTTAAATGTATCAGGGCTTGAAGTGGGGGAGGTATGAAATTCAGATTAGGCTGTAAATAGCCAAATTAGGGCATTTGAGGTTTAGACCTATCAATGCTCTTGAACTTCACCTTGCTTCAACAGGATGGGTAATTATTCACTTTTTCAGTAATATCTTTCCACTGGTCAGCTTACCTTGAATAAACAGTTATATAGATTTAAATTAAATGATAAAAAGTAATTGTATAAAAGTGATTGTGAGGAGTGTTAGCATAGCGGAGTGTTTCCAGCTCCACTATGGGTCAGGTTTTGATTAAAAATCTGGTTCAAAACCAGCACAGGCTACAAAACTTGGTGTGATATATTTGTCCTGAGGTTAACCCGCCTTATTTACTTTTCTAAAAATAATTGCACTAGAATTTGAACAACTAACCTTTATAAAATTTAAGTTTAGAGCCAAAAGTTGAGCTGATTATGTTATTGATTTATTTGAGGTATGCCAACCAGGGGACGGACAATACCAATACTCAATGAGCAAAAGAACCAAATGAATGAATGGAACAAAAAAAAAAACAAAACCTCCAACCAGGAGGGGAGTGGAATACCACTAACCTACCATGGCAGAGGGTGAGGGGGGTTGGGCAGCTCTTCTACAGGCATATTGTTAATGACAGAATCATTATGATTATAGAAGCGGACAAAAATGGAGAGCCATGGCGTGGGAAATCAGCATAGTGTGGGTGGATGGCTGTGAAAATGGATTTTCTTCTTCAAGATCAGCTTGGAAGACAGCTTCAACTAATTCCACTAGATGGTGTTTATCTTGTAGGTGGGCATCGGGATTTGGGTCAAATTGGTTATGTTCTGCTGGGTGATTTTAGCAGATAGGTCAAAATCTGCTAGTTTTGCAACATGCATGACAGCGTCTTCAGCATCATCAAACAATTTGTTGATTTTGTCCTGTGCTGCTTTGGGGAAATCAGGGGGAAGATGAGTGTGGTCAGTCCTTTATAGAATTGAGTCACTGTTGGGCCACTTCTTTGTGGAGGACTGAGCAATGGGGTGAGGCCACCACTGCTAAGGTGAGCTGATGGTCACTTTGGTAGGGAATAGCATTGGGTTTAGGAGTGAATCATTTGGGGGTAGGGTTTTGTCAAAATCAGAATCATAAAATTTGGCCCATTTTTAATCCATCAAGTCAAGAGGTCCACCAGTTTTCTTATTTGTGATAATATTACCTCATTTTGTCAATCTCAGCCAATAGGTCCTAAGGATTCTGGTTCACAAGAATAGTGAATGTAGAATTGGGGTGGGTAGCAGTCAAATGGGTTGCTTGGGTGCAAGTGGTGGTCTAAGCCTGACTCTGATTGGCAAGGTTGAATTTGGGTGGTTTAATGTGGATGGAAAATTTGGTGGTGGCCAATTTCCCACTCTGTCCCATTGAGCAAGAACATTGATGGGAGGTAGCTACAAAACGCACTATTCAGAATCTGCTGAATAGGGCTCAGAAGCTGCATTAGAGGAAGTGGCTTGAGGCAGGATTTTTTAGATGGTCAAACCTAAAACAGAGGGGACAAATTTGGTGACCATTATCCACATGAGCCCAAAGATGCTCAGGCGCCACTGCAATATGAGCATAGGGTGATTTGTTGGGCTATGGCAGGGTGGTGTGGGATTATAGTGGCAGTGGCGCAAGGGGCAGCAAGGTGCTCTGCACCAGAGAGAATGGTGAAGATGAGGTTGGGCTGAGTCCCATAAGCCAAAAGTTCTGCCATCAATCATTCATATAAAATTTGGGGTAAGAGGTGGGAAGGGAGGGATGCAAAGGACACCACCAGTGTGTTGTCTGAAGGGAGGCAAGTTTGAGTAGTAGGGATGGGAGTGTTTTTGTAAATAAGTGGAGTTGAAGCTGCTGCTGCAGCGTCCTCCTCCATATGGAAGCCAATGTCAAAATAGCCCTTTAAATGGGCAGAAATCAATAAAACCAGCTGGCATAAAGGCAGCGGTGACAAGTTCAATTATTGCCTTGTTGGCATATGGGAACAAACGCCTGTAGTCAGCTCATAGGCAAACTCAAATTGTGGAATGAGGGAGGGCGAAAGGATGGGAGTGAGAAGGGTGGATGCATGCCAGGTGGAGCGGTAAGTCCTGTGGGGGGACAAAATGACCAGTAGAGGTTGGTGGGCTATTCAAAATCTGTGCAAATGCATTTGCCCGCAGGGTGGAAAACGCTAGGTGGTGGAGCACCACTACCCCACACTAAAGCAGCAGGTAGTGGATCTGAGGACATCAACAGGAAAATGGATGAGGTCAGATGGCAGTGGTAAATTAAACTTCTTTTTATAGATTTGCTTAAAAGTGAGATTAAGAAGAAAAAGCTTTTATCCAATTATGTTAAGTAGGTATTTGTAAAATCAATTGTATTTTTACTATAAAGTTTTGTTTTAGATTAATTTGGTAATTAGCCAAATGACCACTAACCACTTAATAAAACCATTTAAAATATCAAGTCAAACAAATACCAAACTGCTCAGCTGTAACAATATAGTGAATACCATTGAGAACATATAGGGGTTTCACTTCTTGTATAAAAAACTTTTTATTTTACTATGAAAATGATAATTTAAAACTCATAAACCTTCTTGGGCATGAACACAACTACTCATTAAAGTTTCATTAATTGGATGAATGATAAAGGAACGCATACAGGACAGACATACATACATACATTTATTTTTATATATAGATTTGATGCTAAGTAAATAAAGTTTGGTAATTTTGAGCCCAAATACCAAAAAAAGTATCAATTGCTAAATCTAATAAATAAAAATTGAATAAAATAAATTAATTCAAAAAATGCATTAAAAAGTATGAAATAATAAATAAACTAATAAATAATCAGTAAAATACCTTTTTGAAGTCAGCGCCATACTTTAAACTGACCTATAATAGCCATTTATAATATATATACTCAAGACTTTATGTCATTAGTTGATTATAGTTTACACTTGGACCCATTCCATTATAAGCTATAATTTATATCTGCGAGCAAAATTCTTTAAGCCATTAGAAATTTGGTGCAAACTTAGAAAAGGTTTTATTGATTATTCATATTTTTAATTGTTTCATACTTTTTAGTGCTTTTCTAAAGTCAGCTCTTTTTTAAGTAAAATTTAGTGCATTTTTCATAGTTGATTCTTTTCCCCACTATTTTGAAAATCATGATCTCTATATTTTTTAGAAAAGTCACTATTTATATAAAAATAAAAGATTCTATATATTTATGTAAAATAGATTTATCTCAGTGAGGGTACCCCATTGGTAGAGTATGGACTCAATGAACCCTACCTCCTGAGTTCAATCCTGACAGATAAACTTTATGGAACAATTATGACTGTGTTGGAATTGCGCACCAATGCCCTGAACTGGGATAGCAAATAGCAAGGCGGTCCATGGAGTTCCTAGCCTATCAGAACTCCACATGTGGAGGTTTACCAGGATTTTTCCTCCTTTCACATTGATTCATTTCCCCATTAGTCAATGCAGTATTGTCCTCAGGTCAGCACACCTTGAATAAAATTTTATATCAAAATTAGGTATATTAACTCATGCACAAATGTACCTATAATAGCCAACCTTGGCACAAATACTTATGAACAATGAACCATGTTAGGCTGTTTTTCTATTGTTAGTTATAACAAGATAAATAAAAGTTATATACATAATGTATCAATGATATATAAAACTTATAATGTTGACCTTCATTGTTTCAGCTGAGTGGCTTGTTGATATTTGGTCAATTTGATAGGCTCAGTAATTTTGAGAGAAGCAGATGTAATTTAATCAATTCATTAGGCTCATTGGTCTTGGCAAGTGGTTGGTGGTTATTTGATAAATTTATTAAGCTCACTAGTTTCTGTATACATTTGGTGATTGGTTTATTTGATGAGTTTATTAGTTTTAATTGAGAGTTTGGTGTTTTTAGCTGATTTGACAAACAATAGTTTTACTTTGCAATTTAGTGTTTACTTACTTAAGTCAATAAGTTATATACTTTGAACTTATTGATGTCCATCTACCAAAAATGACATCAGATTTTAAAAAAATGACGTTAGATTTAAAAACTTTTATATAAATCAAATTCTTACTTATCAATATGCCAAAACTATACTATTCATTACAATCTTATATAAATTTTCACTTATTACTTATGACATTATCTAATTTAACAATCCATACAAAATCAGAAGGGGAGCTAATTGGGAGCATACTTTTAATTAAATAAGGTTCATTCAGATTGGTCTGGCAGTTGTGGAGTAATGCTCAAACAAACATATAACAAAATAAAAAACATATACAAAGGTTAAATTAAGAACTTCTTCCTTTTTAAAGTCAGTAAAAATAAATGTTTGTTAGTTTGTTTTTTTTGTCTTCTCAGCATTCCTATACCATTTATCCAATTTGGATGACAACTTTTAAAAGTTGTTGTGCGCACACCCATGAAAGTTTCTGAAATTATAAAACCATTATTTTCATAGTAGAATAAAAAGTTTTATATGCAACAAGTAGAAATTCTATATGTTTATAATGGGAGTCAGTAATTTGTTACAACTTAGCAGTTTGATATTTGGCTGATTTAAAAGTTATATCCATAAGTTTAACCAATTTAGTCAATAACTTTAATCTCCCCTTATAAGATAAGAGTGTGTTAATAAGGTGGATTGTCTATTTGGTGTTTTTATCAATATTATTAACATGTAGATAGATATTACGTTTTTAAGTAAGTTATGTCCAACTGTAAGTCCAGGGGAATGTCTCCTTTGCGTGGATCAGGCGATTTTCCCATTTCCAAAGAAGAAGGATCCAAAGAGGGCGGCTGTACCCCTCATCACCCAGGGTAACCTTGCCTATGTGGTAGACAAGCGCTGGGTAACAGCGCTCACTCTAAATATTCCTCCCCCAGTACCTGTGCTCACCTCTGCCAAACTTGTCCACCAAATTGAGGAAAGCTGCACTGAGATTACCAAATTGAAGATGAAAAGTCTGAAACCAATGGGAATAAAGCCTGACGGTCAGAAAATAGTTGAGAAGGGAAAAGTATTGAATTATTGAATTTCTGACAGTTTCAAGTCAGCTAGCAGTACAATCCTGACGCTAAATACTTCTTAAAACTGTTGGGGATGATCCCCAATGAGCAGATGGTACCTTCAGGGACTATCAGAGATAATTTAAAACCCTCATCTAATGAATCAGGATTTTCCCCTAACATAACTCATTTGGTCAAATGAATGCCCCAGCAATTAGGCACAGGCTGGTTGGGCATCCTGGACTTGTTTCCAACCAATTGGGACCGCCCCTATGTGGGGTGGCCCTGGGAATTTCTGTTTCTCATTGGGCCAGATGCCATCACACAACCAACAAAGATGCAGTTGAGCCTCAATCCAGGCGTTTGCAGTCAAATTGATAGTGACTCAGCCTGCCGCCAAATCCTTTAATGTCAATTGTAACTAAAATTATTTTCCCCTCTCCCCAAAAAATTCGCTGTTTAGGTCAAATTTGAGGGCCCCAATCTCTGCTTGGACCTACTACCAAATTGAACAAATTTAATAAGTTGATTTGCACTGAGAAGATTGTTGGTAAATTCTTTTTATTTTCCTTTCCAATAAAATACCTGCTAGTACCCAAATTTTTATTTTTATTTTATTTCTTCATGCTGAAGTCCCAATGGCACTAACCTGGTGGCCTGTTGTTCCCTACACTGGATGGGCTTTACCAGTTTTGATGATTACCATCACTCCCACCATAGTCAACTGGATCCAATGCGCGAGAAACTTCTGGGAGTTTAACCCCATTAATGAAGCTATCCGCTATCAAGGTATTGGAAATCTGTGGCCTTATATATCTCACTTTCAAGCAAGGATCCGCCCCCTTGTCTCTATGATAGTGATGAATCCTAGCACCAGCGACTCTGAAGTAGTAAACCCAGTAGTACAATCCCTGCAGCAAGACCCACAGTGTCTAAGGTTGTTTCTGTTTGGTTCATTATTGGGCTCCTTCTCACGCTCATCCTACATCAATGAGTCATTGTTGCCCAGTTCACAGCTCCATACAACGTTGTACAAGTGGCAATGCCACTGGCATTCTGGCTTGCTTTTTAGGCGCTCACACATTATGACTGGCAGGTTGGTCTAAACTCGTCTGCCATTTTCCTGACATAATCAACCAACTATTGTTTCATGCCATTTCCGCCCTTCTCTTTAAGTTAGGCGCTGCAGTAGTTACCATTTACCAAATGAACGTGCAGTAAGTAGTTTGCTTTCTGTTGTTCATTTGGTCATTTGCTGATTTTGTGGGTAGTGTTTGCAATACCTGGAGAAACTCCTTCAGGGCAGCAGAGCCCCGTGGAAAAATTTTCTTCCCTCACTTAATGTTCAAGAAGGGAATCCAAGTGTTCCATTCTGAGATATTGTTAATCAAGTTCTTGACGCCCTTGCTGAGATGCAAATGCGTTCTGTTATTGCCCTTAATAATGCCACTGAACTATTTAATGCCCAACAAGGGGTCGCCTTTTGGATGCAGTAGATGGGGATGCCATTGGTGGGTATGAGGACTTCTGCATTCTACTTCACAAGAGGGAGATTCTTCCTCACTAGTTGCAGTAGTATTGACAGCTTTGAACCCCCTGTGTCGCGTGCAGACCATTTATTCCAAATTGCTTTCTTCCATGGCCAAAGCTCCCAGCTTGGATTCCTTAATCACAACCTTCCATGAACAAGCTCCCACGCTTGAGTTTTCTAATGATATGCTCCAAGCAATCTTTAGATTAGTGCTGGATTCTGCCTCTGTCACTAACAAAGTTTGGTCCACCCCTATGGGGACAGTGGAATAAATATGTAAAGCTGTGACCACCATCAACGCCTCCCCTCACCATGGTCCCCACTTTCAAAGGGTAAATTATATGATTGTACTACCCAACGACGACTCATACACAGTCCTCACTGTTGGACCAGTATTGGTCCTGGCCTAAAAACTGTAAATACCTCTGTGACCAAGTCAAGCTATCCTGGTTCACCTATCAATGAATAGTAAAAGCCCAGATTGAAGTAGCTGGTTCCCAAGCCCTTACACTTTCCAACTTTGCTCCTGAAAAGGTCCCTGACCATCCCCTTGATTTACTGGCCATCTCTTCAGTTTCAGCAGAGACGACCAAATCTACTAATGAACAAAACATTGCCTACTTTTTATTACCTATTAATATTAGTATCAGGTCTCACCACGTCTCTTTTGAGGCTTTGATGGATAAAAAGCCCCAGGTAATTTTATGAGCGTTGAGCTAGCCCAACCTTTGGAGCTTGACCT